>MCJB01018074.1:0-52500 GCA_002018475.1 Nicotiana obtusifolia | reverse complement strand
CCCCAGGCTCAAACCAACCAATTGGAGAACGAAATCTCCTCCCAGATAAGGCCTCATAAGGAGCCATCTGGATACTCGAATTTTTCGTCCGTCTAAGGATGGAATGTTGTGCTCAACTCAACACATGTGCCGAACTCTTGATGCACCGCTCTCCAAATCTACTATGTGAACTGCTAGCCATGGTCAGAAATAATAGAAATGGGCACTCCATGTAAGTAGATAATCTCCTGGATGTAAATCTAAGCTAACCGCTCTAAAAAATAGGTAGTTGCCAACGAAATAAAGTGTGTGGACTTAGTCAACCGATCCATAATAACCCAAACTGCATCATACTTCTTCAAAGTCCGTGAAAGCCCGACAATAAAATCCATGGTAATATGCTACCACTTCCACTTCGGTATCTCCATTCTCTGCATCAAGCCTCCTGATTTTGATGTTCATACTTCACCTGTTGACAATTCAAACACCGAGTGACATAAGCAACAATATCCTTCTTCATTCTCTGCTACCAATAGTGTTGTTTCAAGTCATGGTACATCTTTGTGATACCTGGGTGAATGGAATAGAGCGAGCTATGAGCCTACTCAAGGATCAAATATCTCAACCCATCAACATTTGGAACACAAACCAGAGCTCGATGCTGCATAACACCATCATCACCAATCATGACCTCCTTAGCACCACCCCGCTGAATAATGTCCTTCAACACCAATAAGTGAGGATCATCAAACTGGCAAGCCTTGATACCCTCCAACAATGATGATTGTGCCAAAATACAAGCAAGAGCAGGACTGGGCTCCAAGACATCCAATCTCACAAACTTATTGGCTAAGGCCTGAATATCCATGGCTAGTGGCCTCTCTACTGCTGGTAAGTATGCCAAGTTGCCCATACTCTCTGCCTTCCTACTAAATGCATCGGCCACCATATTGGTCTTCACCGGATGATATATATAGTGATATCATAGTCATTAAGCAACTCTAACCATCTCCGCTGCCGCAGATTAAAATCTTTCTGCTTGAACGGCTGGAGACTCTAATGGTTGGTATGGACCTCACAATGAACATCGTACAGGTAGTGCCTCCAAATCTTCAATGCGTGAACAATAGCTTCCAACTCTAAGTCATGCACAAGATAATTCTTCTCATAAACCTTCAACTGCCGAGATGCGTACGCAATCACCCTATCGTCCTGCATCAGCACTCTACTAAGCCCAATACATGACGCATCACAATGCACGGTGTAAGATCACGAACCTGTAGGCAACACCAACACTGGAGCTGTAGTCAATGCAGTCTTGAGCTTCTGAAAGCTCTCCTCACACTCCTTAGACCATCTGAATGGGTCAAATTTCTGGGTCAATCTATCCAAAGGTGCCACAATTGACGAGAAAACCTGCATAAAACGGCAATAGTAACCTACCAAACCCAAGAAGCTCTGAATCTCTATAGCTGAATACGGTCTAGGCCAACTATGAACTATCTCAATCTTCTTCGGATCTACCTTGATCCCTTCACTGGACACCACGTGCCCCAAGAACACCACAGAATCAAGCCAAAACTCACACTTAGAGAATTTAGCATATAACTTCTTCTCCCTCAAGGTCTGGAGTACAATCCTCAGATGCTGCTCATGATCCTTCCGGCTGCGAGAGTACACCAAGATGTCGTCAATGAACATGATAACGAATGAATCAAGATATGTCTAGAACATACTGTTTGTCAAATGCATAAAGGCTGCTGGGACGTTGGTGAACCCAAAAGACATTACTAGAAACTCATAATGACCATAGCGGCTCCTGAATGCCGTCTTCAAGATGTCTGAATCCCGAACATTCAACTGGTGGTACCCAGACCTCAAATCAATCTTAGAGAACACTCTAGCAAATTGAAGTTGATCAAATAAGTCATCAATGCGCGGTAGTGGGTACTTGTTCTTAATTGTAACTTTGTTCAACCGTCTGTAATCAATAACATCCGCATAGTACCATTATTCTTCTTCACAAATCGAACCAACGCACCCCAACGCGACACACTGAGCCTGATGATGTCGTTATCAAGCAACTCCTAACGTTGTTCTTTTAATTCCTTCAACTATGAGGGTTCCATACAACACAGTGAAATAAAAATGGGCTAAGTGTCCGGCATCAGATCAATACCAAAATCAATATCTCTATCAGGTGGCATGCCCGGCAGTTCTGAAAGGAACACATCTCGAGAGTCATTCACTACTGGAACCGACCCAATGGTAGGAACATGAGCAATAACATCCCTCGCAAATGCTAAATATGCCAAACATCCCTTCTCAACCATCCGCTGAGCCTTCAAGTATGAAATCACTCTACAAGGAACATAATCTAGATAACCTCTCCACTATAACCTCGGCAACCCCAACATCGCCAGTGTCACGGTCTTAGCATGACGATCAAGGATGGCGTGGTATGGCGACAACCAATCCATGACCAAAATCACATCAAAATCAATCATGTTAAGCAGTAAAAGATCAACTCTCATCTCATAACTCCCAATGGTCACCACACACAATCAATAAACATGGTCCATAATAATGGGATCACCCACCAACATTGATACATTAAAAGGCATAACTAAAGAATAATTGAACATATCCAAATAACAAGAAAAGTACGATGATACATATGAATAAGTGGAACCAGGATAAAATAATATTGAAGCATCCCTGTGGCATACTAAAATAGTACCTACGATCACTGCGTCTAAAGAACTGCCTCTGGCCAGGTGGAAAAAGCATAGCATCGAGCCTAACCACCACCTGATCGACCTCCCCCTCTAGAGCGACCTTGAGCTGCCTGAGTCCCACCACCCTAAGCTGGCTGAGCGGATGGTGTAGTAACTGGTGCGGAAGTAGTATCTTGACCTCTCTACAGAACAGAGCCTCTCATAAGATAGGGGCAATACCTCCTCACATGCCCAACTCCTCACACTCGTAGCAACCTCGATGTAAAGATCGAAATGGGGACTGAACCAAACTCCGAGAACTAGAATATCCACTAGAAGAACATGATACTGACGAACCTTGAACTGATGGAGCATGGTACAAACTCTGAGCTGGGAGTGCACTGAAGGATGACTGAACTGGACGAGTACTTATGAACCATGACTAGCTAATGCACCACGATGAACCGGACGAGCCATCTAAGCGGGCCTATAAGGACGACCTCTGTTGCGATGTAACTGACCTCCAGATGAGGTAAAACTACCTAATACACAAGCCTGCGAACCGACTCTAAGCGCCTAGCAATCTCGACCACCTGGTCAAACCTAAAATTTGTCTCAGACACTTGAGCCAAACTAAATCGTATACATAGTTGAGGCCATCAATGAACCTCCTGATCCTCTCTCTCTTTCTCAGTAGGAATCAACCATACTTCATGATGAGCCAGATCTATGAACCTCATCTCATATTGAGTCACTATTATACCCTCCTAGTGTAGTTGCTCAAACTACATGCGTAACTCCTCTCTACGAGTCTGGGGAACAAACTTCTTTAAAAGGAGAATTAGGAACTCATGCCACGTAAGTGGTGCTGCACCGGCCGGCCTGCTCGAGTCATAAGCCTGCCACCATTTGTAGGCTGCCCCAATCAACTAAAAAATAGTGAATGCAACCCCATTGGTCACCAAGATACCCACTGTGTAAAGGATCCGCTGACACCTATCTATCAAATCCTAAGCATCCTCTGACTCTACTCCACTGAACTCTAGAGGCTTAAGCCTCCCAAACTGCTCCAAATCTCTTCTGCTCCTCATCACTAATAGGTGGACCAACTTGGCCCGAGCAACAGCAACCAGCTGAACTAGATACTACTGGTGTCTAAAGTCCCTTAGCTAGCTGCTCCGGAGTACAGGCGGCAGGAGTCTGGGCACCTCCCCTGTGAGGTAGCTGGTGCAGATGGAAGTGAGACTGCCTGAGCCAGGCTCATGCACCTAATCAAAATTTGAGCTAAGACCTACGGAAGGCCTGGGACCACAATGGGCACAACTGATTCCTGAGTTGGTCCCACTGGCTCAATAACATCTAGTATCTGCTTCTCAACTGGAGCAACTAGTGGCTCCATAGGTTTTTCTCTAGATGTAGTACGAGCCGCACCTCGACCCCTGCCATGGCCTGAGTCTCTCGCGGCCCTTACTGGCAGTACCAGTGGTTGTCTGCCTTATCTGGTCGCACGTGTCCTCACCATCTGTGAGAGAATAGAAGAATAGAAGTTCAGATTCTGGAATTAACAAATCTGCACGACAAGAATACAAGAGAGTGAAGTTTCCTAATGGTTTGGTAGCCTCTCAAAAATAAGTACAGACATGTCCATACCGACCCGCAAGACTCTACTAAACCTGTTCATGACTAGTGAGACCTAAACAACCTAGTGCTCTGATACCAAATTATCATGACCCAACTCCCACCATAGCTACGACGGAGCCTAACAAGATTTTCCATGCAAGCCAAAAGTCACATAATATATTAACATTTTAATAAACATCATTTAATAAACTCAACATCGGAAATATCATGAATATCTGCTACAAATAACTGAAATACTACGACAACCACCCCGAAATGTGGTGTCAACAAGTACATGAGTACTACTAAGTATCAAAACATAACCAAATCCTTAGTACAGTTGTTTGAGTAATAAAACATTACTAAAGAAAATAAAGTGAAAAAGAGTCAAGCTCTGCTGACGTCATAATAGCTACCTTGAAGTCTCCAAGCACAGGTACTAGCAGGGATCTATAAATCACCACGTCCGGATGCACCTGGATCTACACGATAAATGCAAAGCGTAGTATGAATACAACCAACCCCAGGTACTCAATAAATAACAAAACTAACCTTGGACTGAAAGCAACAACGAGCTCAGAAAAAGGCAGTCAAAACCAATATAATGACAACACATGTATAATAATGACAATAACAATAAATAACTTAGAGTAATTTTTATAATCAGCTCATTCGTGGTACAGAAACTTAGACATGCTTTCAAGTTCAACAATTAAAGCCAACCACTGATAGGAACATGTCAAGTACAGCTAGCATAAGGTATGATACATCTCTATGCCTACATGTCAAATATGCATGTCAACTGTATGATTTCACGGTGATATACCCAAGTACTCACACCTCAAGATACCAAATCTGTCTATCTCAAATGCCCAGTCATCACACACAATCACTCAGCACTGTACGGCTGCCTCGCATCAATGTTTCTCACCAAAGCACGTGAATATATCAATGTGCCTGTGCTCACTGTTAGTATGGAAAACTCTAGAGGGGCGGATCCTGCACAAGCGCTAATCAAACCCTATAAGTCTTGCTGCATCATGCAGCCCGATCCACATAATAATATTAATAGTAAAGCCAATATGGCCTGCTATGGTGCACAGCCCGATCCACATTATCACTCACAAGACGGCTCTCAAGCCCACCTCAGTCATCAATCTCTCAGGTCTCAAGGCTCACAATCTCGTAACACTTAGCCCAAACGATGATAACATGTGATGTAACACTGAATGAAAAATAGATACTTAGATATGATATGCAAATGAAGAACCATGACTGAGTATACAGTTACGGTTAAAGCGGATAACTCAAAACAACAGATTTCTAAACATGATTACTAATGTGAATCACAGCTCGATTACTCTAACAAGTAGGGTTTACATGGTTAAACCAAGACTTGATAGCAATACGGTACAAAAATCATTCCGGAACATGATTAACATGGTGCACGCCTACACGCTCATCACCTTACATGTGCGTCACCCCAACACAACAAAAATAACTCGTTTCCCATCGGTAAATAAACTCACTTCCAAGTTTAGAAATTTTACTTACCTCAAAATGTGCAACTCAGTACTCAAAAAAGCCCTTCACACACGTATCAGCCCCCGAATGACTCAAATCTAGTCATAAACAACTTAATATCAACAAATAGTGCCATAAGAAACAACTATAAATAATAAAGCTATAGTCTTTTATCAAACTCGGAAAGCCAAGCCAAAAAGTCAACCTTGATCCGCACCCTGGAACCTGGTCAAACTCACAAATTCCACACACCCATTCAATTACGAGCCCAACCATACCAAAATCATCCAATTCCGACCACAAATGGACCTTTAATTCCCCAAATTTCACTCTCCAATAACATAGTCTAAAATTCCCAAATTTCACCTCAAACACTCATAAACTAGGTGTAAAAATCAATGGGTAATCAATATCTATCAATAAAAGTGATGAATCTTCACTTACCTCTTCAATTATGGTGAAAGATGCTCCAAACATCGCCCTTAGCTAAACTCCACAACTCCAAAAATGAGAAAAATGCCAGCCCTTTGATTTATATATTTGCCCAGCTTCGCATCTGCAGGCCAAAAGGTCGCACCTGCGACACTTCTTTTGCAGTCAAATTTTTGTATCTGTGGAATTCACTTGACTTGATTCTCATTTCAATGACATATGTAGGCAACCTTCAGGTTCTGTCTCATTTTTCTAAACAAAAGATAAAAAGATAAATTTGTTAAGTCAAAATGCAAAAAAAATATCCAAAATAAGAGAGGGAACCCTTCCTCGGGTTTGGTCCCATTTATCAAAAACAAAACAAAAAATATAAGAAAGTAAAGAAAAAGAAAAAAAATCATCATCGAAAATTTACTTGGTTCATACCAACATAGTTAGGAGTGTGCATAGTAAAGAGACAAGTGCTAATTGGTATGATGGAGAGGGTCAGCTTCAGGTAAACCATAGACTCTTGTGGTACCTCTAAATTATGCCTTAGTGATGCTTGAAAATCATGTGCTTACAATTAGGGTAAGAACAAAGTAAACAACATCGTTTCATGTGCATTGTGTGGCAAGCTTTATATTAAAATTCATTGCATTTCTTTGTAGATCTAGAACTTGGCTCGATTGTCTGTTGAGGAGAAATCCTGACTAACGCTTGGTTTAGGAAAGGACTGGAGACCTTCTATGACCTATTTGAGCGTTTCAAGCCCACCAAATGACATTGATCCCAGCATTTACCCCTTTAAGCCTTAAGTCTTTTTCTTGGACAACCATGTCTTAGCCTATACCCTTCTTTGTGCTAAATGCACTACCCCTCTCTGGGCCCAACCTCCTTGCACGCACTGAAAACATGTAACTTCGGACAGAAACCAAAGTTAAGCCGACAAGCACGAAAGGCAAAAGATACAAAGTCCAAGACAATCAGAGACATGACTTCAAGAAAACAAAACGGAAACTCCACAAATTCTAAAAGAGGATCCAAAAATGAGAAGAAAACTTCCGCAAATTCAAAAGAAAAGGGAGAAAACTCCACAAATTCAAAGAGAACGAATTCCAACAAAAAGAAGGAAAAACTCCTGCAAAGCAGGAGAAACTTCAAAAGAAAAAAAATCTTTGGAAAAGGAAGAAGAACCTCCAACAAGTAGACAAGTTCAAAAGAAATCAAACAAAGAAAGGAACATCGAGCCGAACACGATCAAGTGCCAAAGCAGGGTTTGGACGCCGGAAATACCGACATAGTGCAGTGCTCAAGGAGGGATTAAACACTTCCATATCAAATAAACATCCTACCTAACCCGAAGCCTACATTACAAGCCAATAACAAAGCCCTGCATGATCCTGTTCCAAGTGTGCTCACAGTAGTGGAAACTCACCTAAAGGTCAAGCATATGGTATCTCAATCGCATGCATTTGAATGTCATTTTGAGTGTGAGTGTGCTTCGCAAAATGTCCTAAAATCAAAATATACTTCAAATATGTATGAAAATTAGGACTTTCTTGTGGTGAAGGCACTTGAAACATGAGGATAGGCAGAATTCAAAATCTTGTTTGAAGCAAGACGAACAAATCTTGTCGAACTTAGGTATACACAAGGTACCACTTGAAGCTGTAGGATTTACCCATAAGCTGTTCTAGGATTGCTGGAAAGTTTATGGTGGGAATTCTTATGAACAAAACTAATTTTTGGTACCAACGGAACTCAAAAAATGATCGATCAATAAAATTGCAGCCTTTCTTTACAGTATTCTCTACAAGAAAAAACATAAAGAAAACAAAAATAAAAGTCAAGTTTTGTTGATTGTATAGTTAGATTTTGTTGTAATAGAACTATGCCCAACCTGACTTCCTATGGGGGGATACAAAGGCAACCCACATAGGGTCCGGTCTCACTCTTGTAATAGAAAACCAAAAATCATTTCTATATATTCGGAACTACGTTATGACTTGATTTTCTTTGATAGGAATACGTAGGCAATCCACATCAGATTCAGTTACCTATTGCAATAGAACTACGTTTTGGCCTGATTGGATACTTAGGCTACCTGACTCTCAAAAAAAAAAAGCATAACAATTTTTATCAATTTTCTTACATAGGAAAAATGGCTTCTTGCTTTTCCAGGCTTCCTCCTGAATATTGGGCATTTTATTTAAAAGTCAAATTTTATAGGCGCCCACCTTATAATATGGGTGTTTTAGATTTCTAGTGCTCCGATATCGTTTTGGACCGGTACACAGCCCGAATTTTCTTTTACATTCAAGTGCTCAAATATCACTTCGGACCGGTACACAGCCCAAATTTCTTTCAATAATCCAAAGTGCTCCAATATCACTTCAAAAAGGTGCACAATCTGGACTTTCTTTTTGCATTCAAGTGCTCTGATATCCCTTCGGACCAGTACACAACTCGGATTTTCTTCAAATAAAAGTGCTCTGATCGCTCCGGACTGGTACACAACCCGAATTTCCTTCAAAATCCAAAGTGCTTTGATCACTTCGAACCGGTATAGAGCCTGGATCTCTTTCGAATTAGAGTTCTAATATGAACCCTCTTTCATTCAAAAATGAAAATCACATCATTCTCGCATCACATACATCTCTCAAGCCACTAATATCCATCTTTCTCAAATCATATATAAGAATAGTCAACGCTTCATCAACTTTCCAGATCAAAAATGCACACAATGCAAAATTATCTTCTAGCAAATAAACTGGGGCAAATTTTAAGGACGGATGTCGAGCTTTCCAACAGTAATCGATGGCATGTCCCCAAGTACCATTCATCTTATGTCCCATTGACATTAGGTGTATAGGCAATCCGAATCCCCATAATCAGAATAAGCCCAGTGTTATCACAGCCTGATGTTAGAGAAATTTTCAAAATCAAAATCAAAATCAAAAAATCAAATCACCCTGTCGCTTTCCCAAACCATAATCGGCCTGATTCTCGTTACATTCGAGATATGTAGGAAAACTCAAATACAGAGCCCGACCGTATCTACATCAAAATCCATTCAATCAATCAATATATCATCCAACACACACGTCCCAGTGTTATCATAGTCTGACATTGGGCAATTCTGGAAAGTAATGTCGAGATTACACGGACCTTTTCGTCCTCGAACATTTGTCTTCCACTTCATGAGGCTACAACTCATAAGTAGCACTCAGTTGCATCCTCGAACTACACGCGATCTAATTCTCGTGCAACCCCGATATGTAGGCAACTTTAATACCAGAGTTCGGTCACAATCTTCAAAATATCCTCATTCCTGCTCTGTCATATCGGGTCAAAATTAAGTACGATGTCAATTTCTTCGCTCAAAGACCCCTACATCATCTCCGGTCAAAGAGGGGCAGTTACTGACACTCAATTTTGTCTCTCCGTATTTAAAATTAACTTCTGCAGGCTTCCTATTCATTAAATAGTAAAATATAGCATTTTTGCATATTTTTAACTTTAATGCATTTTATTGATAATTATTCCTATTTTTACAAATATAGAAATTTTTATCATTTTATTGCAATTAGTTAAATACTACAAACTTCGTGCATTTTTCCAAAATTCAAAATAATTTATTGATAATTGTCCTATTTTCAAAAGATTAGAATTTTTCTATAAATTTATTAACATTTAAAAAATATAAATATAAAATATAAAATAATTACTACAATAATATTGTAGTAGTTAACATTTTCAAATAAATACGACAAGATTTTAAAACTAAATAATTATTTTCTAATTTATAGCATAGTCTGTTAATTACATGTAAGCTAGTAGGATTTACTTCAAAATAGGATTAAGTCCTATCACGATCCAATTTCCACTATAGGCCGCGATGGCGTCCTACGTCGTCGCTAGGCAAGTCAATGGTGAATTATCCATTTAATTTCTTATTTTAATATTTTAAAGTCATTGACTTTTATTTAATAACAAAACAAATAGTAGGTGATCGTAGTAATGTAAGGTATAAACTAAATATAAGAGTAAAGTAGTGAATTTAATAATCAAAAACCATGAGTATCTAGTAGAATTTTTCTAAAATCCGGTGCCACAAGTGCACGAGCATCTGGTAGAATATATAAAACTTCCCACAACTACTGTCTGTAACAGAATAGACAGAAATAATAAATACAACAAGAGGAGGCTCCGGGTGCTGTAGAATAGAGCATAGGAAGCAGCTCACCACTAAGCCTCTGGGTAATGTGGATGCACGCCTGGACGAACACCAGCTGTACTTGCCTCAGAACCTGCACAATTTGTGCAGAAGTGTAGCGTGAGTACATAAACAACGTGTACCCACTAAGTATCTAGTCTAACCTCGAAGAAGTAGTGATGAGGGATCGACATTGATACTTACTAGTGGTCAATATACATAAAGTGCAAGAATTTTAAATAGGCAATGAAATACAATGGCAATAATGGAATAAGAGGCAATAATATAGTGATTCTTTGACAAAATAACAACTTAAATGTCCCAAAATATCACATGCTAATCTCAATGAGTAAGGGCCAACATGCAATTACAGTTTCTCAAGTCAAGAAAGATATATCGAGTATAACCGGACTCCTAGCGACAACAAGCACGAATTATACCGAGGCCGTACCGCCCGATCCATAACAATCATGTACATACATAACCGAGGTCGTACGGTCCGATTCATAGATGCATCACATTATATATAAATATTGTCGTGGCGTTCGGCCCGATCCACAATTAAAGGAAAACTCTACGGACTACGAATTTCGTGTTAACAACCCAAGGTAAGCCCAAAAAGGAATATGAATTTTCCATCAACATTTAATTAGTCCGCCAAATCTCTAAGTAATGAAGTTCGGTCTAACATAATCTTTAATTAAAGTTTACTTATTAATACAAGTAATTAAACTAACAATTGAGTTCAAATAGTGCAAGTATTGCATAATAAAGTCCTAGGTCTACCCAGACATAACATAAATTTTAGCTACGTAAGAACTCTCGTCACTTCATTATATAGCACCAACAATTAGAAAAATATAACAACTTAAACACCTCTGGGATTAATTCCCTCTTACAAGGTTAGGCAAGAGACTTACCTCATTTTCAAATCGACTTCCTGGTCCACAAATCACACTAAAAGCCTCAAGTCGATGCCGAGCAATTCGAAACTAGCCAAAGGTTGTACAAACTAATCAATATTTGCTCAAAAGTTCATAATTTAACTATTAGAGTAATTACCCAATCCAATATAGAAGATTCCTAAAATTCACCCCAAGGCCTACGTGCCCGGATTCGGAATATTTTGTAAATAAATGTTACCCATAACCTCACGAATACAAATATATTATTTCTACTCAATTCCATAATCATTTTCGTGGTCTAATCTAATTTTTATCAAAACCTAGATTTTTCAACAAAATCCTATAATTTCTCATATTTACATGTTAAAATCTACCCAAAATCCATATATTAAACTCACATTAAGTAGTAATTACTCACCTTACAATGCTAGGTAAAACATCCCTCTCCAAGAGCTCCAACATTGGCTAACCCAAAGTGAAATGAGAGAAAATGAACCTAAGTCCCGATTTAAAACAAATCTCTGCTCAGATTTTCCTCCTTCGCAATCGCGAAAATGCCCTCGCAATCGCGAAGACAAAACAGCTCAGACCCCTGAAAGTCTTCTTTGTGATCGCGAGAAGAGTCACGTGAACGTGATTCACTAAGCTTCCCTCTCATCGCGAACGCGAGCCTCCCTTCACGAACGCGAAGGGAATTTGGCTTGCCCAGCCCCTAGGCCCAGACCTTCTACGCGAACGCGAGAAGGTCACTGATCCCAAGCCTTTGCAAACGCAACCCATACTTCTCAAACGCAAAGAACAAAATCACCCAGTCCCCAAATCCTTCATCGCGAATGTGAGGGTCCTTCCGCATTCGCGGAAAAGGAAACCAGAACAACATTTTTTACAATTTTAGACTTAGCTCCGGGTGGTAGGAAACACACCCAAGCCACCCGGGACCCCGTCCCAAGGCACCAACAAGTCCATAGATATAATACAAACCTACTCGAACCTTTATTACACGTAAAACAACATCGAAACTAAGAATTACAACCCAAAACCAAATTGGTCAACTTATGGATTTCAAACTTTTTAGCTAGCTCTGAACGCGTCGAATCATACTTAGACAACTTGGAATGACGCCAAATTTTGCTTAAAATCCATATATCACCCTGGACCTATTCCTAGGCTCAAAATCCTAAATGGACCTCGATAACACCAAAAGTCCACTTCAAACCAAATTTAAAGAACTAAAAAATCTTCAATGTGCCAACTTTCAAGGTTAAGCGCCGAAACGCTCCCGGATCATCCGAAACCTAAACCGAACACACGCCCAAGTCCAATATCATCATTTGAACCTATTAGAACCATCAAATACTGGTTCCGAGGTCATTTAATTAAAATATTCACTCAAGTCAAATTTAACCATCTTAGGCCACTATTAAGGAACTAAGTGTTCCGATTTTAACTCGAATCCTTCCAAACCCTAACCAACCATCTCTGCAACTCATAAAACAGTAAGCACATACGGGGAGTATTCATTAAGGGAACGGGGACCTAGAAAGAAAAATGACCGATTAGATTATTACATATTCAGTCAAATTCGATATCCTGTCAACATCTGATGTGACAAGACATTTGATTTGACAAGACACCCTGACGTGACTAGTCATTTGAGGCGACGTGGCCTTTGATGGGACTTAACACAATTTTCACCCATTGGATAATGACCATAAGATAAATTGAAAGTAATGATGATATTTTTTACACAAGTGGTAATAGGAGGAACCATGTTTTATTATAAATAGGGGATGGGGGTCTCTCTTTATTATTTTGGACATTCACACAAAATATACAAATCTTACATCAGATTTTTAAGGAATCAACATAAGAACCCTAATTCATTATTTCCTCTCCCATTTTTAGCATCTACCGCTATCCCCCATTGTGCTCCAAACCCTTTCTCACTTCTTGGGTCTGTCGCTGCCACTGCTCCAGTGAGCTTGGCTGGCTGGCGGACCACCGGTAGCCATCACAACTGTTGTCATCTCCCTCCCATCGGCAATCCCCGAATCCAGTAACCTCCCCGCCATTGTTCACCGACCAGATCTACTATCTCCCTCTCTCCCTTTTCTCCCACATCATTTCACCACTGTAACGGGAGGGACAAGTGATGCCAACCACAGCTCATGGAAAAATCACCGATGAAATCCCAGATCTGGCCAAACGTCACAGATCTGGCCAGAGTTCTGGATTTTTTTGATGACTTTCATCGTTACTGTCATCTTCTACTACATTTTTATTTTCTTTATTTGTTACAGGTACATCAGGTGAAAAATGAACTGGCTGGAATTAACGAAACTCCGGCAACCCCATACTTGGTCGGATAATTTTTCGGCAGCTGTTTGTTGTGATGGTTGGGGATTTTTCCATTGCCGACAAATTTTTAAGCTTGCTTTTGCTCCTCTGATTGTTCCTTAATTTTGTGGTGGTTAGTTCCATTGATTTCCTGTGCTTCACTTTGTACCCAGTGAACCTTTGGTTAGGTTCACGTTGCTGCTTGTTATTTACTATCGCAGGTTCTTGATTCATAGGATTCTCTTGGGATAATATTCAGCTCTATCGACGCTCTATTTAGTTGTTGGAAATCTCATTACATTGTCCATTAATGATGCTGCAATTTTGATTTATTTAGTGTTGGCTATAATAGTGTTTGACAACCGTTCTGCTGAAATTTTTTATTGTCAGATTAGGCTAATTAGACCAATACAAAGTACTTCATCGACGAATAGAGGCCGATGCAAAAATAACATTCAAGTTATTGCAGCCACGGCGCCCCGGATAACCCTCCGGACTGGGCCCGAAAAACAAGGAACCGACGAGAACTTATTGGAAAGAGAAAGACGAGAATGTGATGAACCAATTGTTTACCCTAGATTACGAGTAACAATTAAATTTATATGTGGCTTTAAGATACGTGACCTGATTTAATACAATTAAAGAATAAACGGAAATAGAGACTAAATTTAGTGAACAAGGAAAAGAGCAAACCACCAATATTGAGCAACCTTTCTGCCTTAGAATCCTTTAGAAATAAAATATGAAGCAGATAAACGAGCAAAATAGACTATAGCTTTTGTATATTGATTGTAACTGTGTCCGCCTTTACAAATAGGGTTGTCTGTTTATATAGGAAGAGAAAAGAATTCTATACAAGATAAAAAATCTCATTTACAAGGTAAGATATCCCTAGAATTAATGGATTCAACGTCTTTACTGATTTGAGCCGCGATTCCCGCCGAGATGTTTACATATCACAAGATTTTCGGTCCTTCAGTTACGCAAATCTGATAATTTTACCATGAGATGTTTTACCCTGATCGGCCTCGACGATCTCGTCTCGAACGTCTTGGCTTCGAGCTTCGTTCCGATGATATCCGGTCTCGGACTTCTCTATTCGATGTCCCGATCTCGGACTTCTCTTCTCGATGCCCCGGTCTCGGCCTATCGGATGGTAACTTCAATCGACGTTGGTCATCAAATCCCAAAACTAGTACTTCCTATGCAAGCGATCGGGTTCGACCCCATACAGATAGTCCCCTCATTTTTTGGAGAGTAATTACAAGAAACGGTATGAGCCGCTGCTTTTAAGATTAGGTTAAATGGACACATACTTATGGCGCGTGATGCGGAATTTGGAACGTCTAACACAAAGCATCTCGTTGATAGATGATGGCAGCATGATGACACATGCGGCAAGTATCAAAAATGTCTTTTCATAGACCATCTGAAGACAAACTCTGCAACTTCTGCGAGCGCCTATTAATGCTTTCTCATTTTTGGGACTTGAACCGCCGCTTTCAAAAGAGTATAAATAACCCTTTCATTCTTCAGTTTTCAAGTTTGCGTTGTTTAAGCACTATATTCTCCAAGTTCTCTACACTTTGTTCTCAAGTGATTTCTCTCTTTACGCTTGCACCTACATGCTTTTCCACCTCTTTAATTCCAATGGCAAAAACATCCAAGTCTGTTCCTCAAAAACAAAAATCCTCTTCCTCTCAACCCACTGAAGAGGCCGTGCCTGTCGTTGCTGAGGAGACTTCGACAGAGCCTCCTCTAAAAGCATTCGTACCAGTCGGATGCTCAATCGGCTCCGACTTTAAGGTAGAGAAGGCTTCTTCTGTACTAGGTCGGGGTGAACCGGTCGTTAGATACATTAGATCGATCACGAGCAAAACCATCGATAGGGTGAAGGTAGAATGTAACTGGGTTGGTAAAGATGTGGTAGTTCCCTCACCGGACGAGGCGATTACCACCCACGGGGAAGGCTACTTGAGCGTTTACACTTACCCTTTCACGTTGGGGCCTTTGGACCCCATCATTGTCGCCTTTTGCAAAAGGTACAATGTAATGCTGGGTCAGATTCACCCCTCCGTTTGGCGAATAATTCATCTTTTCCATTTTTTCGTGAGCAAGGTCGATGGGCATCCTTTAACCCTCGATCATCTGCTGCGATTATACAGTCCCCGAGTCTTCCGAGGGGGACTAATAAAACTCGCTCGCCGGGCAAGAAAAGCCCCATTTTCGAGCATTGACGAGGATAAGGACAGAGGTTGGATGAGCCGATTTGTTCGAATAAGGACGTCGGACCTGATCCCTGCCGAAGATATGCCGTTCCCTGAAAAGTGGAACATGAACCGTAAGAATCATTTTCCTATCGTAATTCGTCTGTTCTCTTTCCTTTGTTATGTCACTAATATATTCTGCAAGATGTAGCTGTTTCTCAAATGCCGGCTGCGATTCAGCATTTGGAAGAGTGGGTCCGGAAGGTGGTAGCTCAAAGGACCTACTCAGAGCGTGCTCAAGATATTGAAGGGCCTATGGGAGGCCAAAAATCATGCTGAGGCCGATAACACTTATATTCCATTCTTTGTGTGATCGATGATGCCACTAATTTACTTCCTCCTCCCTTTGCAGGTCTATCGAAGGATGCTGAATTGAGGCCAACATCCCCCGGTAGAGAGGTTCCCTGCCCTCCCCCTGTCTCGGAGCAGGAGGGAGAAAAAAAGAGAAAAGAAGCCCCCGGTTCTTCTGGGCCCGAGAAGAAAAAATTGAAGAAGATCATAGCTCGTAGGACCAGAGTTGGCGACGTGGCTGTCTGGTTGGATGATGAATCCGAGGAACATAGGGGCCTCGAGATTTTAAGCAACGAGCCATCTCGGGCATTCCCTGAGCTGAGGATCGATGAAGCTCGTATTCGTCGAGTAGAGGACCTCGATGCAGGGGCGAGAACCGGGGCTTCCACCGATGCAAGGGAGGCAACACAGGGAATCTCGGGTCCCCTAGAAGCAATGAACTCCCCTTCTTTCACTGAGGCAACCCTCAATGAAGCCCGAGCTGCAAGAGCGCATTCGCCGAGCAAAGGCCATGTACCTGAAGGGCCTTTTGAAGATTTCTTCGACGGTGTGCCATCGGCTGACACCTTCGGGCTCGAAGTGCTGAGGAAGAGTCCCTCCGCCGACACAAGCAGGGCATCTTTCGGTCCCAAGCTGGTCGATAGATTTCCTGCTCCGAGTTCCAACCTTGATCAAAAAAGGATAATAAAGTTTGCCATTCCCGAAGATGCTAGGGCCCTTGCTGCGCCCGTGAGGTTGGCTAGTTATCTTCGATGTCTGGTGACCGAAGAAGATCAGGCCGCAATGGAAGAGGTAGATGAGGCCTTCTTGTTCAATGAAGCTCAACAAGCATCAAATAAGGTAAAATTTCTTATAGGCTTTGTTCGGTGTTTGCCATTTTAACTTTCAATCTGGGCTAACTGTCTTATTTCCTTTCATATTCGTAGGCCTTGGTGCTTCATCATGAGGCTTTTCTTCGACTAAGGGAAGCAAAGGCATGTCGTGGGTGGTTCGAAGGGGAGATGTCGGCCCTTCGGGTCGAGCTTGACTTTGTGCGCAAGGAGAATGCTAATACACTCGACCAGATGGGGCAGCAACTTGACCGACTAAACTAATACCGATCCGCATTGAGCGAGGCCAAAGCAGAAACCAACGAATGGAGAGCTAAGACCGATCTGCTGACCTCGGAAAAGGAAACCCTCCAAGCTCGAGTGGTTTTTTTGGAAGAACAAGTCTCGGAGGCACAAGAGAAAATCGGGACTCTGACTAAGAGCACCGATACGATTCAATCTCAGGTCGAGACTCTTACCTCGGATCGTAATATTTTGGTCAACGAGCTGCAATCGGCAAAATCCGAGGTTGCCACGTCCAAAGATGATGCCGATGATCTGATAGCTCAATACAGGGCCGATACCGAGGCTGCCCAAGAGCAATCAAAGATTCTGGTCGAGTATACCAAGTGCCAAACCCGCCTTTCTATTCTCGAAGAGTTACAAGCTCGAGGCTTCGATCTATCCACCGAGGTTGATGATGCAGCAAAGATCGAAGCCAATGCTAGAAAGCGGGCCTTCCCAGAAGACGAAGAAGACTCCGAGAATTCCGACTAAAGTCATCTGTTGTATAATATGTCTTTTTAGGATTCTCACTTTTGTAACATACTTTGCTTCATATATATGAAAGATCTTCTTTTATCTCCCTTTCTTTGTTCGGTCTATTCTGACTCTCTGATAATTCAATTTGTAGAATTTTCTGCCCTTCAGGCTTAGTTAAGACTTAGCTTAATTCTTAGCAGATTTTCCCTTTTCATGGCCGATTGGGTAAGGCCTAAGCCTCGAAAGGGGTCCGAGGTTTGCCTTAATAGGTCTTATTCCTTTTCAAATTTTATTAATTCGATGTGGCCTTGGCCTATTAAGAAATCGGAGTTCTGCCTTAACAGATTTCAATTCTCCTCGAGTCTAACTTGATTCGGACTTAGCCTTTTATGAATTGGGATTTGCCTCAGTAGGTCTTACTTCCTTTCGAGTTTTATTAACTCGATAAGGCCTTGGCCTTTCAAGAAATTGGGGTTTGCCTTAACAGGTCTTACTCCCCTTCGATTTTCGCGTGAAATTCTGAGCAACGTTAAGTTTTGATCATGTAATAAAAATTGAAGGGGCCCTTGGGCTCGGAGGCAAGATATCGGTGCCGAAAAGCTTTTATTAGTTTCAGGTGCTTGTACAATTTGCTTAGGGGGTAGATCAATCTACTCGGGCACGGTATTTTCGACCGTTTGACCCTTACATTGATTCCTAACAATCTATGAGAAGTTCCCCCGAGTTGAAGTGGCCAAACAATGAATCGAAGCAGATAAGCAATATTCTGATATTCATGGTCGATCAAAGTTGTGCACCAAATATTATTGTCTTTGATAAGCGACCGATCTAAGTTAGCACGATTACTGGTTGCCTCATTAAAAACCTTGCCGTAAAACCCAATCTGGAACAAAACTAGTGGAAGGGAAAAAGAGTGCAACGCGTGCTTTCAGCCTTAATGTCCTGTGCCGCCTGGTTCGAGATTACCTCGTTCAATGCCTGCAGACGTTAGTAATATAAAACAAACAAATGAAAAAAAAATGAAATTTCATACCTCAACAATAGTATCGCTTCAGGTAGCTTATGTTCCAATTGTTTGGCAGCTGTTTGCCTTCCATGGTCCCAAACTTGTAAGATCCCTTTCCGGTGACCTTCAAGATGGTGTAGGGCCCTTCCCAGTTCGGTCCTAACTTTCCTTCGTTCGGATCTCGAGTATTGGGTGTGATTCTTCTGAGCACCAGGTCTCTGATGTTGAAGTGTCGAATATGGGCTCTCCGGTTGTAATACATTTCGATCTTTTGTTTTTGGGCTGCCATTCGAACAAGGGCTGCTTCCCTTCTTTCGTCCAATAATTCTAAATTGATGTTCATAGCTTCTCGATTCGGTTCTTCGGTTGCGTATCGGAACCTGATACTCGGTTCACCTTTTTCGACTAGTATTAACGCTTCACCACTGTATGCTAGAGAGAAAGGAGTGGCCCTGGTGCTGGTTTTTCGGTTGTGCGATATGCCCATAGAACCTCGGGCAGTATTTCTTTCCATTTTCCCTTTGCGTCAGTTAACCGTTTCTTCAGGTTTCGAATTATGGTTTTGTTGGTCGACTCAGCTTGTCCGTTGCCGCTGGGGTGATAGGGTGTCGATAAAATCCTCTTGATCTTGTTGTCTTTGAAGAACTTCGTCACTTTATTAGCCGATGAACTGCTTGCCATTATCGCACACGATCTCTGATGGCATCCCAAATAGACATATGATGTGGTCCCAGATGAAGTCGATCACTTCCTTTTCTCTAACTTTTTCGTAATCCTGCGCTTCAACCCATTTGGAGAAGTAGTCAGTCATAAAAAGAATAAATTGAGCTTTACCTGGCGAATAAGGGAGAGGGCCAACGATGTCCATTCCCCATTTCATGAATGGCCATGGCAATAGGACCGAATGCAGTGTCTCTCAGGGCTGGTGGATCATCGGTGCATCTCTTTTGCACTCGTTGCACTTGCGAACGAACTCCTTTGCATCTTTCTCCATATCGATCCAATAGTAGCTGGCTCGAATTATTTTTCGAACCAAGGATTCGAAACCGGAGTGATTCCCACATGTGCCTTCGTGTATTTCTCTTAAAAAATACTTGGTGTCGCCCGGTCCAAGACATATTGCGAGGGGGCCACCGAATGACCTTCTGAATAGGGTCCCATCATCGGATAAACAGAACCGGGCCGCCTTGGTGCGTAATGCTGTCACGACCCAATCGGAGGGCCGCGACGGGCACCGAACCCTACTCAACGGGGCCGGCATACCCTTCATCTAACTTTCCTTATTATCTATAAGGCTTGTCATACACATACAATCTCGAACGGAAATCATATTGAATTGAAATACCACAGCTAGCACAAGTGCAAAGCTCTGAAACCTTGGAGCAGTTAAAGGAAAACATAACAAACAGAGGCAGCAATGAATTTAGCAGCAAAAGCAAAGAAGCAAGAATCAGCCTCAATCAGCAACATAGAGTCAATACAAAACCTGCACATCTGCAGCAAAGGAACAAAAGAATGCATTTTCAGCTCAAGCAGCAACAGATACTCAAAACAATCAGCACAGCAACAGGACAGCAACACCAGCTTCAGCAATTCAATAAACTAATGCCAGCAGACAATTGCTCACTGTGAACCTTCACATTACCAACATCAAGACAGCATACATACTCACCAGTCATGCAGCAGAAATCAGAAACCAAGGCTACAATGACTGCTCACCTAATGAACAGCAGCAGTGCTAAATGGAGATGCAGTAGACTCAGGTCAAAGCAAGGGCAACAACAACATCAGCACCATCTCCAGCAGCTCACATATCAAATGTCACAGACAATCATGGAAACAAGAAACAAAAGGAGTGCCAGAAAAAAATAAATCAGAAATAGGGAACACAAGAGCCAAAGAAGCAGCAAGAACCCCAGCAGGAAACACAGTGACATCTTCAGCAACAACAGAAACAACAGCATATGCATTTGTTTATATAGGTACAGGTTATTGGCGCAATTGCGTTGTGTGGTATTAGCACTTCCAGTGCTCAGTCTAACACAATTGCATCAATCACCAAGTCCCTATACGAAGAGCACCCCTCACTGGAACACCACAGCCCCCAAACACAATACTCAGGACATCACTCTTTGGACCAATACTGAACAAACCTCACACTGCAGTACCAGAACAAACAACTGCTTACTGTCAACCTTCACATTACCAACATCAAGACAGCAGACATACTCACCAGTCATGCAGCAGAAATCAGACACCAAGGCTACAATGACTGTTCACCTAATGAACAGCAGCAGTGCTAAATGGATATGCAGTAGACTCAGGTCAAAGTAAGGGCAGCAACAACATCACCATCATCACCAGCAGCTCACATATCAAATGTCACAGACAATCATGGAAACAAGAAACAAAAGGAGTGCCAGAAACAAAGAAAGCAGAAATAGGGAACACAGGAGCCAAAGAAGCAGCAAGAACCCCAGCAGGAAACACAGTGACATCTTCAGCAACAACAGAAACAATAGGATATGCATTTGTTTATATAGGTACAGGTTATTGGCGCAATTGCGTTGTGTGGTATTAGCACTTCTAGTGCTCAGTCTAACGTAATTGCATCAATCACCAAGTCCCTATACCAAGAGCACCACTCACCGGAACACCACAACCCCTAAACACAATACTCAGGACATCATTCTTTGGATCAATACTGAACAAACCTCACACTGCAGTACCAGAACATACAGAAGCAGCTTTAAACTCAGCAAAAACAGTAGCAGTGCCAATCCAACTGCCAGCAGGAACAATAGCAAAGCAAATACTAAATTGTCAAGCTTAACTCTCACCAGGATCCACCTTCTCACACATAAAGCAACAAACACACAGCACAAATCCCTCACACTGTCAGCCAACACCCTCAAAATTCTCAATGCTCACAAGATCAACAACTCATCCATCAGCAAACATTACAAAGACAACCTTGGCATCATAGGCAACAATAACACAAGATCAGCAAGCAACTCAAGAGACATCAAGCAGCACAAGGACAATATTTTCAGAAGCAACAATTCAGCCATCAGTAAGCAACACAAAGACAACTTTGGCAGCAGAGGCAACTACAACATCATATCAGCACAAATCACAGAAGAAACTACACCAAAAGCAGAAACCAGCAACAACACAGCAATCAGAAGCATCCTCAATGAAATAACAACAGGAACATCATTAACAAAATGCATCACCAACAAATTCAACTGCAGAAACAAACTTTCAATCAGCACTCTCAATGATAGTTATCAACAGCAGCAGTAACAAGATAAGGAATCAAACCATCAAGCACACAAAAGACAAACAGAAAACAAAGACAAAAAGAAAAACAGCACTCAGAGACTCATCAGCACTTTGCACAAGCAGCAGATCACTGCCAGCCAGATACACACCTGCAGCAAGCTCATTCTAGCAGAATCTCCCCAACAATGCCACAACAAAGGGGGACAGCTCTCATTCAGGCCTCAAGACACACTCATCAAAGAACTTCAAGTTTTGGATAAAGGATTCCACAATGGCACAAAAGGAAATACCTTCACTCACTCAGTAGGACTAGAAACAAAAGTATTTTGTACAGTCGAACTAGACACATTTCTCTTTGTTTTTGTACATATGACTATCTATCAAAATTATAAGATAGATAGTCATTACATCAACTTAGGTTGGACATGTCCTACACACTTAGATGCATTAAATCACCAAGTGTGGAGGATCATATATCATCTAACCACCTATCATTTTCTTGTTACCTCTAGTACAAATTTTACAATGGCTAGGTACATGTACTTTTTTGGGGAGGTAAGGTTTATGTCCCCCTCCGTCCCTATACTTTTTACTAATTACTAATAAATAAATTCATATTTACCAACAAAAAAGAAATACCATGATATGAACATACTTATATACATAATGTGCCAACAAGGCTGCAATGCAAAGCTATACAACAAAATACATACGTTTGCCAACAAGGCAATTCCTACTGTACATAAGTCATTCCATTGTCTATACATAACCCAACTCTTGTCTATGCATAAACTGACACTTGTCTATGAGCCTCTACAAGAACATAAATAATGCAACCTACGTCGGAACGGGGCCCCGACATGCCCATAATGCCTATAACCAAAATGCATACCAAGACTATGGCAAGTCCGAAGGAGGGATCTCGCCAATATCTGCTGAACTGGATAGCCTACTGCGGTGGGGGAGCCTCGTCTATATGTCTGCCTGGACCTGCAGCATGACATGCAGCGTCCACTAGTAAAGGACGTCAGTACAGATAATGTACTGAGTATGTAAGACAGGAAACATAATATAAGAACAATAATATGCGTCAGGAAGAGAAACATACAACCTGTACTATCTGAATGCCTCTGAGGGCGACTAATCATGAAAATGGCTGATGTGCACACGCATATACATACATACATATATATATACATACATATATATATACATACATATATATATATATATCCTTTTTAAATTCATCATATACATGCCTCTGTGGGCTTCATCATCATCATATACATACTCGGCCGTATTAGGCTCGGTCACAACGTACCTGGCCTTCACAAGGCTCGGTGGGTAATACATGCACATACATATAGTTGTACAATAGGTGGCATACCGGGCCGATTATAGCGCGGCTCGGTAACAACATACCCGGCCATCATAAGGCTCGGTAGGACGAAACATATACAATGCATGCTGGACTCTTATAACTCATACTTTCATGGTGACATGAGATCGAAGACATAATACCACATCAATCCTTCCATAAGAGGGGAAACAATATAAGCACTCCTAGATTCTAAGAATAGAGTATTCTTTGGGGCTCGTTGGTAGCATTGTATTCAATTAGAGTCGTGCAAAAGAAAGAAAGGGACGGTCTTACATACCTGGTATATACTGCACCAGTTCCTCAAGCTACCCAATTGTTACAATTCCTTAGACTACAAATAAAGAACAATTCAACCATTACCCTCTAAGAGTTATAGCTATCATTAATCACAATCCCCTAAATTCGTATGGTGCTTCTCCAAACCCTTCTTCTTCTAAAACTTCACAAATATAGTAGTAACACATGCAGCTCAACAACAACCCAAAACAACCATAACCCAATCCATTAGAAGTAATTAACTTGAACCCATGGCTTCCATTCACCATCTCATGAGTTCTTACATTCATAAAATGGATTTACCAAGAATCCCCAAGAGAAAGAATGTAGGAAAGAGCAGTAACTTACCTTGCATGTTAATTAAGTAGCCCTCTTCCTTGGTTCTTCAATTTCTAGGTCTCACTCCCAATTAGGGCTTGAAAGAAGGAGAAATCAGTTGGGGTTTTTCTTCAGCTCTTCAATCCCTAGCTTTTACTCTCAATTAGAACTTGGAAGGAAGGAAAATTGATTAGGGTTCATGGGATTTTTGAGAAAGGGTCGTGTGGCTCTGTTTTCGTTCGGGAGGTCTGGGGTAAAGATGAAAATGGCTCTTTTGACCGACCTTGGGGCTTTTTATACTAGTCCTTTGATTTGGCAAATAAATAATACACGTGTCTAACGTCTGTCAAATCTACGATCGCATTCTCGCCGCAGAAACGACATGCGGTTCGCATTTTGGTCGCAATTCTTAGCCAAGAAATCTGTCTCATTATGCGCCACAGGAGGTCAGGTTTGCGGTCCGCATTTTCAGTATGCGGTCGCATACTGACCGCATTTATGACACAAATTTCTGCCCAGAAACCTGTCTCAGTTTGCGATTTCAGTGCGAGAAATGCGGCTCGCATGTCGGTTTTGCGGTAGCAAACCCAGCTTGGCGAAGCCTTTTGCTCTTTTCTTGACTATTTGAACTATTTTCCAGGTTCTTAAGCTCTTATATGTAAACTATCTTACGGCGAAATCTAACGTACGAATTTACGGGTTGTAACACTCTCCCCCCCTTAGGAACATTCGTCCTCGAATGTAAGGATCTACGGGGATTCTACTCGTCATGGAACATTCAACACAACGTACGGTATTATAAGAGTATACAAATTTATTAACATGTACATTATCTGCATATTATCATTTTGCGCTAAGAAAAAGTATTCTCAAGTTTTATCGCTTACCTCATAGAGACGTTTCTCCTTCCAATGCGTTCTGCGTTCCCTCAGCACCTCATTATCTCCATTCATGGAATAGGTACGCATATTTAGACTTCATCTCTTCCTCTGCTTCCCATGTCATTTCTTCTGTATGTTTGTTCCTCCACAATACCTTAACGGAAGCTACATCCTTTGTCCTTAGCTTGCGGATTTGTCGGTCTAGTATAGCCACTGGTACCTCTTCATATGATAGGTCCTCGGTAATCTGTACATCCTGGATGGATACATGGAATACCAGATGGACAAATTCCAATGCGGATGGCAATTCTAACTCATAAGCAACATGTCCAATTCCTCGAAGGATTTTGTACGGACCGATATACCTTGGACTCAGCTTACCTTCTTCCCGAAGCGCATGGCACCCTTCATTGGCGACACTCTCAAGAATACCCAATCATCAACCTCAAACTCCAGATCACGACGTCGGACGTCAGAATAGGACTTTTTCCTGCTTTGTGCCGTTTTCAATCGTTCCTGTATCACCTTTACCTTCTCGATGGCTTGGTGGATCAGATCTGGCCCATACAACTCAGTTTCACTAACCTCGAACCATCCATGGTGATCTACATCTCCTCCCGTATAGTGCCTCGTATGGGGCCATCTTAATACTGGAGTAGTAGCTATTATTGTAGGAAAATTCTATGAGTGGAAGATGGTCATCCCAATTTCCTTTAAAATCTAGAACATATGCTCATAGCATATCTTCCAATGTCTGAATAATACGTTCAGCTTGTCCGTCAGTCTGCGGATGAAATGGTGTGCTGAGGTTCATTTGTGTACCCAAACCTTTCTGAAAAGACTTCCAAAAGTTAGCCGTAAATTGAGCTCCTCGGTATGAGATAATAGACACCGGCACACCATGAAGTCTAACAATCTCCTTGATATACAGCTTTGCATAGTCTTCAGCTGTGTAGGTTGTCTTAACTGGCAGAAAATGGGCACATTTTGTAAGTCGATCAACTATCACCCAGATTGAGTCAAACTTATGATAGGAGCGAGGCAACCCAATAATGAAATCCATATTAATCACCTCCCATTTCCAGGTTGGAACTTCTATATTTTGAAGAAATCCACCGGGTTTCGATGTTCTATCTTTACCTGTTGACAATTGGGACACTGGGCTACAAATTCTTCAATAGACTTCTTCATGCTAACCCACCAATACTGCTCTTTGACATCATGATACATCTTTGTCCAACCGGGGTGGATGGAATATCGAGATTGATGAATTTCCTTCATGATCTTCTCTCGCAACCCTGCCACATTAGGCACACATAATCGACCTTGGCACCTCAGTTTCCCATCCCCTGCAATCTCAAAAGCTGAAATTTTACCCTGCTGAATGCCCTCTCTCAATCGTACCAAGGTGGGATCTTCGTATTGCCGTGCTTTTACCTCGGCTACGAGAGATGATTATGATGTATTATGTACAATAACACCTCCGTCCTTAGAGTCTAATAATTTGACCCTTATACTGGCTAGCTGATGAAGCTCTTCAGTCAAACCCCATTTAGCTGCTTCAATGTGTACTAAACTTCCCATTGACTTACGGCTGAGTGCGTCTGCTACAACATTGGCTTTACCGGGATGGTACAATATCTCGACATCGTAGTCTTTCAGTAACTCGAGCCAACGTCGTTGTCTCAAATTCAACTCCGTCTGAGTAAAGAGGTATTGTAAACTCTTGTGATCCGTGTAGATGTCAACATGGACGCCGTATAAGTAGTGCCGCCATAATTTTAAGGCATATACTACTGCGGCCAATTCTAAATCATGTGTTGGATAATTCTTTTCATGCTTCTTCAGTTGCCTTGACGCGTAAGCAATCACCTTTCCATGTTGCATCAATACGCATCCCAAACCTATACCTGAAGCATCACAATATACCACATACCCTTCTGTTCATTCTAGAAGAGTAAGCACTGGCGCGGAGATCAACCGATTCTTCAGCTCCTGGGAACTGCATTCACACGTGTTAGACCATTGGAATTTGGTAGCTTTCTGTGTTAACTTGGTCAATGGTGCCGATATAGAGGAAAACCCCTCTACAAACCTTCTATAATATCCTGCTAGCCCTAGAAAACTACGGACTTCTAACGGTGTTGTAGGTCTTGGCCAACTCTTTACTGCATCGATTTTCTGAGTGTCAACACTAATACCCTCGTCAGATATCACATGGCCTAGGAATGCTACTGAGTTCAACCAGAATTCACATATGGATAACTTCACATATAACTTGTGATCCCGAAGGGTCTGTAATACTATCCGCAAGTGGCCCATATGTTCTGTCTCTGAACGGGAATACACTAGGATATCGTCAATGAATACAACCACGAACACATCAAGATAAGGCCTGAATACGGTATTCATGAGATCCATAAAAGCTGCCGGGGCATTTGTTAGCCCGAACGACATCACTAGGAACTCAAAATGCCCATATCTTGTCTGAAAGGCTGTTTTTGGAATATCCTTCTCCTTGACTCTCAACTGAAAATACCCTGAACGCAGGTCAATCTTGGAAAAATATTTGGCTCCCTGGAGTTGGTCAAACAGGTCGTCAATCCTTGGAAGTGGATATTTGTTCTTTATAGTGACTTTATTCAACTGTCGATAATCAATACACATCCTCAACGACCCGTCTTTCTTTTGTACGAACAAGACTGGCGCACCCCAAGGTGAAGTGCTAGGCCTAATGAAGCCTTTATCCAGCAAGTCTTTCAATTGTACTTTCAACTCTCGCAATTCTACTGAGGCCATTCTGTATGGAGGAATAGAGATCGGGTGAGTATCAGGCATCACATCAATGCCAAACTCAATCTCCCTTTCAGGGGGAAGACCTGGGATTTCATCTGGAAAGACATATGGAAATTCATTGACTCTGGGAATTGATTGTAGAGTAGGTGACTTCGCCTCCGCATCCATCACACGAACGAGATGATAGATGTAACCCTTTGAGATCATCTTCCTTGCCTTAAGATAGGAAATAAACCTACCTTTCAGCGTAGCAATGTTCCCTTTCCATTCAAGGATGGGTTCACCAGGAAATTGAAATCTAACCGTCTTTGTATGACAGTCAACATTTGCATAACATGAAGCCAACCAATCAATTCCAATTATTACATCGAAATCAACCATTTCCAATTCAAACAAGTGTGCCGAGGTTTGACGACTACAAATCGTCATGGTGCAACCTCTATATACTCTCTTGACAACCATAGAATCTCCTATTGGAGTAGATACCGCAAATGGTTTGCTTATTAATTCAGGTTCGACATTAAACTTATCAGCCACAAGGGGTGTAACATATGATAATGTGTATCCGGGATCAATCAATGCATATACATCATAAGAAAGCACTGATAATATACCTGTAACGACATCCGGAGATGACTCAAGATCCTGTCGACCTGCTAGAGCATATATGCGATTTTGAATACCACTTGAACTCGGCACTGCACCTTTACCTCTACCAAGACCTGCTGGCTATTGAAAACCCCGTGCTGGAGGTCGAATTGATGAGGAAGTACCAGACACAGATCCAGTCGGCTGAGCCATACCACCACCTCCTCTGTTAGGATAATCCCGCATCATATAACTAGGCTGTCCGCAAAAATAACATGCATCAGAACCTCGACGGTATAGTCCAGAATGGGCCCTGCCGCACTGATCACAACATGGTATCAGGGGCCTCGGCTGGCTGGTATCCATGTGACGTTGCGAGCCTGATGCCCGCGAACTCTGTCCTGGACCTGAATGGGTAGGTCGATCATACCGAGGTCTCTGAAAATGTGGAGGAGCACTAGTTATAGGTGGTGCCGAACTCCTCAAAAACTGGGGCCTGCCACTACTTCTGAAGTCACCAGAATACCCTGCAAACCTCGTCCTCTTATGATGGCCCCTATCCTGTTCCCTGTCTACTCTTTGCTAGCGCTTACGATCCTTTAATGTCTGGGCATATGCCTGAATACGAGAAATATCCATGCCCTCTATCAAGGATGCTGTTGTGCACTCATTTATCAAATGTGGTCCCAATCCGTTCACAAACAAATGAACCCTATCACCCATCTCGGCCACCATGTGAGGAGCATACCTTGCCAAAGAATCAAACTGCATGCTGTACTCCCGCACACTCCTGTTACCTTGTCTAAGGTTCAAGAATTTATCGGCTCTGGCTCATCGTACGTCAACTGGCAGGTAGTGACGAAGAAATGCCTCAGAAAATTCATTCCACACAGGTGGAGGAGCATTTGGACCCCTGGATTTTTCCTAACTATCGTACCAGAAAACTGCCAGATCCCGCAACCGATAAGAAGCCAATTCTACTGCCTCCGTATCACTAGCATGCATAACCCGTAGTGTGCGATGTATCTGATATATAATAGTCTGCGGGTCCTCCTTGGGATCGGATCAGGTAAACACTAGAGGATTTAGATTAATAAAATCTCGAACTCTCGTACTAACCGGTCCACGAGTAGCATCGGTGTTCTGCCTCTGAGTCTGAGAAGCTACCAAGCTATTAAGCAATTGTGCTGCAGTTCGCAAATCCTGGTTTGTAGTACCAGATAAAGGAACTGGAGATGCTGGGTGGCTTCTAATATCCTCTGGGGAAGGAGGAGTAAATGAGGTCTGAGACGGCATCTCACTCTGAGGCTCACTTTGGCCTTCTCTAGCTTGGGGCACCTGACTGGTACCCTCACCCACATCTGAATCAAGCCGTCTATTACTTGTTTTCTTTCTAGTCAAATTCATCGCTGAAGGAAAACAAGGCGAATGTTAGAGACGAACACTTACGACTCAACTCTACGCACGATCTAGATTTAGAAAGAAGGTAACAATCCTAAATGTCAGGCAGCCTCCTGATTATAAATGTGGCGCGCTACACACCCATAATCAGGACTCTACTAGACACGGCTCATAGACAATCCTTAGGACACGACCTGCTCTGATACCATAATTGTCACGACTCAACCCGGAGTGCCGCAACTGGCACCGGACCCTACTCAACGGGCACCGGCGTACCCTTCATCTAACTTTCCTTATTATCTATAAGGCTTATCATACATATACAATCGCGAACAATAATCATAATGAACTAAAATATCATACCATGATATGAACATACTTATATACATAATATGGCCAACAAGGCTGCAATGCAAAACCATACAACAAAATACATACGTTTGCCGACAAGGCAATTCAACTGCACATAACTCAACCCATTGTATATTGTATATACATAACCCAACGCTTGTCTATGAGCCTGTAAAAGAACATACATAATGCAACCTGTGTCGGAACAGGGCCCCGATATGCCCATAATGCCTATAACAAACTGCATACCAAGACTACAGCAAGTCCGAAGGATGGATCTCACCAATATCCGCTGAACTGGATAGCCTACTGTGGTGGGGGAGCCTCGTCTATCTGTCTTCCCGGACCTGCAGCACGACATGTAGCGTCCACAAATAAAGGACGTCGGTACGAATAATGGACTGAGTATGTAAGACAGGAAACATAATGTAAGAACAATAATAAGCATCAGGATAAGAAACATACAACATGTACCATCTGAATGCCTTTGAGGGCAACTAACCATGTCATGCTTGACGTGCATATGCATATACATATACATATATAAATTCTTGTAAAATCATCATATACATATATACGCCTCTGTGGGCCTCCTCATCCTCATATATATATGCCTCTGTGGGCCTCCTCATCATCATACCCAACTGATCAGTGGTTGCACAATAGGTGCCTGCCCAACCGACTATAGCGCGGCGCGGTAAAGTAAAATAGATAATGCATGCTGGACTCATATGAATCATACTATCAAGGTGACGTACAGACGAAGAAATAATAACATATGAATCCTCCCATAAGAGGAGAAACAACATAAGCACTCCTATCTTCTAAGAGTAGAGTATCTTTTGGGGGCTTGTTCATTGTATCATGTATAAACGGAGTCGTGCAAAAAGAAAGAAAGGGATGGTCTTACATACCTGGTATTCTCTGCGTCAATTTCAAGCTTCGCACAGTTATAATTTCCTTAGTCTACAATGAAAGAACGATCTTATCGTTATTCTCTAAACGTTATAGTTATAATCAACTTCAGCCCTAAATTCACATGGTGTTTCTCCACACCCTTCTTCTGTAATACCCCAATATTTTAAGTGAGGATATATTGGACATTTAGCAAATAAATTAGGTCCAAAATAAAAAGGAAAAATAAAGGAATAAATTAAACTAATAAAAAAAAAAAACCTAGTCAAACTAAAACTAAAAGGGGGTTTGAGTCTTTTAAATCGTCGAGAGGAGTCAAGCAAGGCGACCCACTGTCGCCAACACTGTTTATATTAGCAGTTGAAGCATTATCGAGGGGTTTAAATGCTCTGCACTTGAATCTTTATTTTTGCGATTTTGGAATGCCTAAATGGAGTCCAAAGATAAATCACCTGTCATACGCAGACGACACAATCATCTTCTCCTCCTCAGATGCTACATCTTTACAACTGGTGATGGAGGTGTTATACGCATATGAGGCTGCATCTGGGCAGCAATTAAATAAGGACAAATCTGCCTTTTACGTCCATCATTCAACAAGTGTCGATGTGGTCGCAAAGGTCAAGAGAATAACTGGAATTGCCAAGCAGGAATTTCCGTTTACATATCTAGGATGTCCCATTTTCTATTCGAGGAGAAAGAAGGATTACTATCAAGGTCTCATCATTAAGGTCCTTGATAAATTGCAGTCGTGGAAAGGGAAATTATTATCAACAGGAGGTAGGGCAGTTCTGATTAAACATGTCCTTCAGAGCATGCCTATTCATTTATTCTCAACTGTTAATCCTCCGAGATATGTCATCGACAAGCTACACAAGCTATTTCCGCAATTCTTTTGGAGTAGCTCTGTGGGTGGGAATAGCAGGCATTGGGCATCTTGGAAAACTCTATCGATGCCGTGTGATGAGGGTGGAATAGGCTTTAGATCATTACATGATGTAGCCAAAGCTTTGTTCTGCAAATTATGGTGGAAATTTCGAACAAAGCCATCTCTGTGGTCATCGTTTATGAGCCAAAAGTACTGCAAAAAATTAAATGCAGTAGTTGTGCCGTGGAGGCAAGGATCACATATCTGGAGAAAAATGGTCGAATGCAGGGACATTATCGAGCATCAAATTGTGTGGCATCCAAATATGGGCTCTTCACTGTTCTGGTTTGACAACTGGACACGAGTTGGAGCTTTATATTTCCTTGTCCCTCCAGAATTTGCAATCGACGAATCTGTTCACAATGTATATGATGTAGTCGAAGATGGTACATGGAATGTTAACAAGCTGTTTGACACATTGCTAGAGGAATTTGCTACACATATTCTGGAAAACATCTGCCCTCCATTCAAGGAAAATGAGATTGATACACCATTTTGGATGCTCGACACACGTGGTATTTTCACTGTAAAAACAGCATGGGAGTATCTGAGGCGAAGAGAGGAACCTAGGAGAGCATACAAAATGATATGGGTGAAAGGTCTACCTTTTAAAATTGCTTTCTTCATGTGGAAAGTGTGGAAAGCAAAGCTGCCTACTGATGATATAATAAGAAGGTTTGGCTATTTTATGCCATCAAAGTGTTGGTGTTGTGATGAACCAAAGGAGGAAACAATGGTGCATTTATTCTTTTCATCGTCAACAGCAGCTACAGTGTGGCAATATTTTTTGCAACCAGCAGGAATATCACTGGGAGGGCTATCATTTCATCAAGCTATCATTAAATGCTGGACTGTGCAGACAATTCCATCGCTAAGACCAATTATGCAAGCTTTACCATCTAGTATTATTTGGGAATTATGGAAGAGAAGGAATAGTCGCAAATATGGGGAAGCTGTGTCTGGCAGCAGAGTTATTTACCAAGTCTCTGCAACTCTAAATGCTCTTATAACTCAGAGAAAACCAGGTCTGAAAGTTCCACAAAAATGGAGAGACATGCTGCTTATGATGGAAAGCTATACTCCGACATTGAAAGTGGATAAAGTTCTTTGGGAACTACCTTTGGAGGGATGGTTCAAAGTCAACACGGATGGTGCATCAAAAGGAAATCCGGGCAGAAGTGCAGTAGGGTTCTGTGTGAGGGATGCAGCAGGGGATTTGATACATGCAATGGGAAAAGAGATTGCGCAAGGAACAAATGCTGAAGCAGAAACAGTAGCTATTGTGGAAGCAATGAGGTACTGCAGAGCAATGAATTTCCCAAATGTATGGCTCCAAACAGATTCGATGCTGTTAAAAAACATAATTGAGTCTATATGGAAGCCACCTTGGGGTATAATTGATCAGGTGGAGGAGATAATGCAATTGAAGGAGGGATTTAATTTCAAAATCACTCATATATACAGAGAAGGAAACAAATTGGCAGATTTCCTTGCGAACCATGCACTGACAAATGGGAATTTTGAGTGCAATGAATTTAGACAGCTTCATAAACATGGAAGGGCTATTGTGAATGAGGATAAGATGCAATGTCCTTACCTACGGGTTAAGGTCGCAAAGAGATAACATAACAAAGAGCAAAGGGAGAGATGGTTTATCTGAAATTCGTGTTTGGGTAAATCGAGATAATTTTTGCTGCAATTCATGCGTGCATGGGCAAACCAACTCACGAGGGCATTCATTAATCTGTGAAGACCAAGTTTCGACCATGATATGTTCAGAACATGCTGCATTCTTGAAAAGCAAACTCAATAATGTTTGGGACACCACAAAGGCTGCATTAAAAGATGGGCGAAACAGGAGCATGCTGGCAGATTCACGATGCAGTCAAAGCCAACTTTTCGAATGGGTTTTGTTTCTACTGACATCAAGAACTTCAGAATTTGACAACAACCAACACTTGATCAAACACTTCAGTGCTTTGGGAAAGCATGGGGATACTTTTAACTACTAAAGTGTTTTCTTTTTTGCAGGGATTTAATGAATCTATCTTGATTTTATTGAGATAGGTTTGACACTGGTTTTGTGTTCGACAACAGACAACATTCGAATAAATTGTTATTCATGAAGAGTTCTTATTAACTACAATGATGGACAATGCACAAGAGAAGAACTACCACACAATGATAAGATGCAGACTGGAAAAAACAAGACAATACTTGTAGGCATCTGGAGAAATAGAACCACACTGGAAAATGGTTCAACTGCTGCTTTTGCGAGAACTAATATGCTGAACATGGATTTACAGAGAACACATAGCAGCAACATACTATTTGTAAGTGCTGCCAATTGGAAGGGAATCTTACGACAAAGATGAAGGAGCATGTGTATTTACAGAGATCACACAGCCAGTGTTTTTTACACTAACATCGGTTTCTGTTTTGTAGGTTGACACTATATCTATGGTCTATCTTTTGACAAAATGTTAGGTGGTGGTATTAGCACATAGTGCTCAATCCACCGGCAGGGAGTCGAAGATAGTTATAGATATAGAAGTGACGAAGAATTGTTGATGCAATTGGCTGAGTTACTGCCAATCTGGGCAGATAGATTGCACGCTTTAGGAAACAAACATAACCGCACTGTAATGTGGAACAACTGCTTTTGTTTATAACTTGATCGAGCATACTGGAACAAACAAGATGCAGCTTGTAAGCATCTGGATAATGGCTGAATTTACCAAATACTGAAACAAACAGAAGCGCACTGGAAAGCTGCGCAACTGCTGCTGTTTGTACAACCTCAAATTTGATACAAAATATGGATAATACTGCTTCAATCTTGGGGAATGCACACTTGAACATAGGAGGAGCAGAACAACTGGAAATGGACAATCGATACATATCAAAACAATGCACAGATGTTGCTGCCAAATTCTCATGTTAGCTAAATTGTACGCATCAAGAAACAAACAGAAGCGCACTGGAAAAGTTGCGCAACTGCTGCTGTTTGTAAAACTTCAAAATTGATGCAACATATAGAATGACTGACGGCAACAAATGATTGACAAGAGATAGTTAGATGTGGAATGCAGGAGAAATGGGTAATGCTGCGATACACATGTACTTTCTTGACCGATCGATCACAAAGGCTCATCTTCTATAATATCGTCATAAATTGCTATATAAACTTTATGACGATCTTCAAATATTTTACTTTTTAGTTTGCGTGTTAGAATAAGAGGTTGTTCATGCCTCGATAGTTTGTAGTTGTACTTTTATTTTTGTGTACTTGCTTTATTATTAATAAAAATGCTATAATTTGCTCAAAAAAAAAAGGGGGATTTGAGTCCTTCACCTAATAGGATTTAAAAAAAATAATATATATATATATATATAACAAACAAAAAGGGGCCGAAGCCACCAGACAAAAAGGGGAACAAAGAAGCAAAAGCTTCTGGAAAACAAAAAGAAAAGAAACAGAATAAGAAACGAGGAAAGAAAGGAAGAAAAGGAAAAAAAGAAAAAAAAGGAAAGAAAGAAAGGGAAAGGAAGGGGGAAAAGGAACTGCTACGGCAAAAACAGAAGGAACGAGTAGTAGGGATTGACTGCTTTTTATTTTGGATAGCTTCTCACTGGAATTTTGTGGAGAAAAAGGCATGAAAACCAGAAAATTTCTGGTGTATTTTCGTGATAAACTCCAGGTATTACATGTATCCTTTCTCCTTTAGAAACAGAAGTAGCTTTAAATACATAATTCCATGCATGACTGAGTAAATATAGGTTATATTAGATTCCTAGTTTTAACGAGAAGGTTAGGAGATTGGAAAAATCCATAAGACTTTCCATGAATTACAGAGTATATTATATCGGAAAAATTTATAGATTATGGATTAGTTGAATTTCTCATGGAATGGATAAATATGATTTGGCAAATTGATGGTCAAATATGAAACTTTGAGAGTTACGTATTCTAAATTAGTTATAGATTAGTCTAAACAACCGATCGAAGGAACCCCTACATATTGCTTGAGGTGACGCGTTTGGGTAATTCGGCACGAGTACTGTGAGTAGTAATCTTACTGCAATTTGTGTTTTCATAACTTGCATGATTTTCACGTGATTTTTAATATGAATATGTTACCGATTATTTTGAGTTGCATGTGGGACAAATCTTTTACTCGATATGAAACCGAAATAGTTATTTGAGATGAGTACCGTAATTTTAAATATTTTCGTTGTCACTAGATTTGTTTTATCGTTACTTGAATTTACTGTTATCAAAAGGAAATTATATGATTTGATAAGAACTGAAATGCCCTATATTGTTTTAAAATAGTTTCTACGAGTATATACGGATTACAGAGACAAGTATAAATGGGAGTAGACATTGAAGGATCCCGTAGCTAACGGCGAGTTCGTTAGACCTGGTGCACCTTGTAACTACTGATTACCGTTATAGCCCTCTCTAGTGGGAAGGTAGAACTAGCATACCGTTACTGATTTCCCTCGAGTAGGGACTACCGTTATATATGACTTCTGGTAAAGAAGTCCACAGTTATACCGATTACATGATCGTTCATTGAAACCTCCCAAAATGTGAATACTGATATTATACAATGGTTACCGAGCTTATTACTAAATTGTTAATTATATTTTACTACAAGAAAAGTGTGATGAGACTGAAAAAAAAATTATTTATTGTTTCTAAAAGGGCATCATTTTTATGTTATTTTCTCTTTGAGATACTAGCATGTTTCTGACTTGTCCCTAAATAAAAATGGTTGTGGTTAAGTGTTATTACTCACTGAGCTAGCGACTCATTCCCCGCTAATTTATTTTACAGAGACAGCAGTTGATGTAGGCGAGGATCTCGTCAATTAGAGTGCACAGGTTGACATTTTCTCGGTGAGCCTCGCACTTGTTCGCGTGGGCATAGATTTTCTGATTGTTATGGTCTTTTCATTAAACTCTTAGAGTCGATCCATAGTTATTATTTTAGTGTTATGCGTATTATTTCGTTATTATGGTCTTATGTTGAGTATCGTTCTTATTTATCAAAGTTGGAGATAAATTAGTATTTCTATTGGTTAGTTGGTGGTTTTGTTATACTGGAGACTTGTATTGGTTAATTGACAAGTTGTCAATTGTTTGGTTTAATATTAGGATGTTTGGTTGTTGATTTGAGATAGGAAAATTTTTGGATGGTCCAAAAACAGGGAAAACTTTGTCCGATTTTCTGTAAAATTTCCGATGAGGCTTACTTGGAAGCACTCGCTCCTAAGCGCCGGTCACAATCCAAAATTGGGTCGTGACATCTTCCTCCAAAACTCCACAACAATGGTAGTAAGACATGCAACCCAAAACAATTACAACCCAGTCCATTTTCAGTGATTGACTTTAACCTAGGGCTCACATTATGCATAATTTCAAGGATTGTTAGGAAAAGAATGCATGAAAGAGGGTGGTGACTTACCTTGCATGTGGAATATCCCAGCCCTTCTCCTTGGTCTTTCAGCTATGGCTTTTCTCTAATTCTTCAATTTCTAGATTCTTTTTTCAATTTAGAACTTGAAAGGAGAAGAAATAGGTTAAAGTTGTGTGGGATTTGAGAAGGGTCGCAGGTAGGTCTTCTTCTGGGTTTGAGTTACAAAAAAATGAAGAAAGAACTGGTCTAGGTCCCTTTTATAGGTCAGAAAATAAGTGACACACGTGTCTGACGCCTACAGGTTTGCGGTAGCATTCTCGTCGCATAATCAACATGCGGTTCGCATTCTGGACGCGAATCGTGGCCCAGAAATCTGTCTCATTATGCGACACAGGAGGTCGGATTTGCGGTTCGCATTTTTAACAATGCGACCGCATACTGGCCGCATTCCTGACGTTGATTTCAGCCCAGAAATCTGTTTCATTCTGCGGCACATCAGGTACGTTATGCAGTTCGCATTTCAAGAATGCGATCGCATTCTTGGCCGCATTTCTGCCACTGAACCTTGTCCAGAAATCTGCCTTGGTCTGCGATTTCAATGTGAGAAATGCAGCTCGCATGTGGGTTTTGCGGTAGCAAACCCAGCTTTGCGAAGCCCTTTGATCTTTTCTTGACTTTTTGAACTCTTTTACGGTTCTTGGGCTCTATACATAAAGACTATCTTACGACATGGTCTAACGTATGAAATTACGGGTTGTAACAGATCACTTACCTTGTGTTGCTTAATGAAAATCTCCCCTTGAAGCTCTCCAAAATCGCCCAACCAAATGAAAAATTTGAGAGAAATGGGCTATGTCCCGAAATATAACCCCACTGCCCAGTTCCTTCCTCTATGCGATCGCGGAATGACCCTCGCGATAACGAAGGCCAAACAGCCTTGGACCAAAAATATCTGCTTCGCCTTCGCGTTCCTCATGCCGCGTTCGCGAAGCCTTCCATCCACACTGCTTCGCATTCGCTGGGTATGCCTCGCGTTCCGGTAGGCCAAACAGCCTCAGGCCCAGCTCCTCCCTTTCCTTCTACGCGTCACGACTGCACCTTCGCGTTCGTGTAGGTTCCTCTGGCTCCTCTCCGCATCCGCGACCTCTGTGTTACGTTCACGATGAGCAATCTCCTCTAGCCCAAAAATCCTTCTTTGGAAACGTGATCGCCTCCACGCGTTTGCGATGAAGGACACAGGAGGCAGTATCAGCACTAGCAGAACATGGGAAAATGACTCGAAACCATCCCAAAACACACCCGAGGCCCTTGGGACCCCGTCCAGTCACACCAACCTGTTCCATGACATGACACGAACTTGCTCGAGGCCTCAATCCACATCAAACAACATCAAATCTACAAATGGCTTATTGATTCAAGCCTAATGAACTATTGAACTTCTAACTTCCATATTTGATGCCGGAACCTATCAAATCACATCCGATTGACCTCAAATTTTGCACACAAGTTATAGTTGACATAAAGGACCTACTCCCACTTTTGAAATCATAATTCGGCCCTAATATCAAAAGGTCCACTCTCGGTCAAACATCCCAAAAATCATCCAATTTCTAACTTTCACCAATTGACGCTGAAACGACCTACGGACCTCCAAATCCACATCCGGACGCGCTCCCAAGACCAGAATCACCATATGGATCTATTCCCAAGCTCGAAATCTCAAACAGACATCGATAACATTAAAATTCACTTCAACCCAAACTTAAGAAATTCTTAAACCTTCAAAATGCCAATCTTCTGTAATAAGCCTTGAGATACTCCCGAGCCACCCGATTCTCGACCCAAACATATGCCCAGGTTCGAAATCATCATACGAACCTATCAGAACCTTCAAAATCCTGATTCCAAGATCATTTACTCAAAAGTCATGCCTCTGTCCATTCTTCCAACTTTCTTTCTAAATCCACTCTGAACTTCCCGAAATTCTATTCCGTCCACACGTACAAGTCATAACACCTGAAGTGAAGCTACTCGAGGCCTCAAACCACTGAACGACACGCTAGAACTCAAAACAACCGGTCGGGTCATTACAACCTTAATGAATGAAATTGTATATTGGTTATTATATAACGGTCAATACAACTATGAATCACAATGATGTAATTAGCATAGGCCATATGACTATAACCTTAGTCAATGGACTTATGTTGTTGCTATGAATAACTAGTGGCCGATACTTATGACCTTAATCAATGAAATTATGTATTGGCTACTATATAAATGGTCAATATAACTATGAATCGCAACGATGTAATTAGCATAGCCCATATGACTATAACCTTGGTTAATGGACTTTTATGGTTGCTATGAATAACTAGTGGCCGATACGTATGATCTAAATGAATGAAATTATATATTGGATATTATATAAATGGTCAATAAAATTATGAATCACAGCGATGTAATTAGCATATAGGCCATATGACTATAACCTTAGTCAATGGACTTATATTGTTACTATGAATAACTAGTGGCTGATACGTATGACCTTAATGAATGAAATTATATACTGAATATTATATAAACGGTCAATATAATTATGAATCACATCGATGTAATGAGCATAGGCCATATGAATAAAACTTTAGTCAATGGACTTATATGGTTGCTATGAATAACTAGTGGCCGTTACATATGACCTTAATGGATGAAATTATAGATTGACTATTATATAAACGGTCAATATAACTATGAATCACAACGATGTAATTAGCATAGGCCATATGACAATAACCTTAGTCAATGAACTTATATGATTGCTATGAATTACTAGTGCCTGACCTTAATCAATGAAATTATATATTGTATATTATATAAACGGTCAATTTAACTATGAATCACAACGATGTAATTAGCATAGGCCTTAATAACCTTAGGAATAGACTTATATTATTGCTATGAATAACTAGTGGCCGATACGTATGACCATAATGAATGAAATTATTAATTGGTTATTTTATAAACGGTCGATATAACTATGAACCACAACGATGTAATTAACATATGCCATATGAATAAATCCTTAGTCAACAGCTATTGATTATTGGACTAAATATGCAAAATACATAACTTAATTCATTAATATTTCCTAATCAAATTGCTACTTAGGATTCAAGGTCACTCGAATTTATATACCGTATAAATTTTCGAAAACAATATACGTATACATACGAAGGCTTTTGATCTTCCCATCCGTATAAATTTTATTTAAAAAAAAATACACAATAGTATACGTCTGCATACAAAGACTTTTGATCTTCCCATGAGAGAATGATGATTTTAAGGGATCAATGTTTTGGGATAATCAATAGTTATTAGTTTTTTGGAGGAAAATATTTTGGAGGGAAATAATGGCTATTAAAAGCCAAATATGAAATCAAGGGTTTTAAGGGTATTTCACGGGTGTGATCATCGTTGGCCCATTATGAGTTTTGCCAAATAGTAGCATTCAATAGAATAAGAAGTGGTAGTTTTAAAAAAGGGAATCTTACAGAAATGTTCCAAAAAAGTCCTAACTTACCAACCTCTAGCCATTAATCATAGACTTACTAAAACTAGCCAAGAACATATAAAAATTGAAAACCCAAAGAAATAAGGTTCTTTCTCTCCAAGAATCACACACAAAGATCTCCTTCCATGTTTTTAAGCGTGATTAGCAACATTAGATGCAAGGGGGGAGGATAATTTCATGGATGAGGTAATAAATAAGGTGATGAAATACAAAAAAAATATATACAAGATTCCAAAAATTTAAGCAAAAAAAATGACTTTTTTTCAATGGGTATGGTTGATATTCATTGAAAACATATAGATGAGTCAATATAAAAAATCCGAGGAAGATTGGAGGTGATTTGGACTGATTTGATGTCAAAATTAGTAGTTAATATCGAGTTCAAAAAATTCTTCTACGACACATGTATCATGCATATATCTCGCAGCAGGTATACACGGATATACATGTGATATACATTTGATACAAATATGATACATATGTGATACTCAAGTGATACACAGTGCGATACACCTATTATTTTTTCATTTTCATCTTCTTCTTCGAATTTTCAATTCAAACCACCTCAAAATTCTACCAAGTCATCCCAAAACTGAGATTCAAGTTCCTTAAAATGTACCCGATCTATTCTAATAACACCCACTTATAAGAAAGCAAAAATTTGACCTTTTTTGCTTACAAATAGCTATTTGGCTAATATTATTAATATTTTATGAATTAGCCAATTTTTATAATAAGCTATTTATAAATGGACATAGCCGGTATTTTTTCTGAAAAAAAATATGGAAGAAACACCAAATTTTGTGATCGCATGAGTTATGAGTACTAGGCAAGTTACACATATTAAAAAAGGAACGTTGAGGAGCAAGACAACAAAGATAGAAATTGATTAAGTTTTTTTTCCCTTATCCTGTGGTTTGTATTCAAACCTCTGGTGTTAGGGTAAAATCTCAGTTATGCCCTTCTGAGTCCCCACACTTGTTCAGTTTCGTATAGTTATGCAAGTACATCTTCATATATATGCAGAAACTGTCTATCCGTGACATCGATTTTAGTCTCTACGTAGTAAAATTCTTTCACTTTACATTGATTTTTGAAATGGTACAAATGCCACCCAACTTACCGTTACATTTTTGTGGTCCTCTAAACTGGTCAAACTTAAACTTTAATAAGGTAATTAATGTTATGAGAATTTTGCAAAGCAAAAGCTATGGAGATGTAGGACCACTTCAATAGAACTAGTTTTATGAAGTAGTAGTAGTATAAATGGCCAACTTTGCTGTGTTTTAGAGGTAAAATATTACGCGTGAGAACGGCATAACTCTAATGAGGTACATCAATTTGTCTCTCTCACTCTTACAAACTTCTGACATTCATGCATGAAGTAGTTAAAAGCATTAAGATCTATGTGGTTGGCAATGCATAGGCATTAGGCAAATCACATCAACTTGGCCTCAATCTTCGCAGAACGAGGCCTAATTCTCTCCACGAGGAAAAAACAATAAACAGCCAAACTTTTAGAAATTTATGGAAACTACATAAATACATCTCCAACAGAAAGCTATCAATTTGTACCGATAATCACGTTTAATAGAAATCTAAAACATTAATTTTCATGGCAGTTGATATTATATGCTAAAAAAGATTACTTTTATATAGCACATCCACCTAAAACAAAATCTCGTTGTTTCCCAGCCTAAGCAATTCATTCCAAAATTATAGGACAATAATAACGAATTTCAAGCAAACTGAATTCTCCAATCATTTCCATAGTATAATTTCAAAATACTTTTAATATAATTTTAAAATCACAGTATAATTTCAGTGTAATTTACTCTCCATAGGGCCATAGATAATTCCCACCAAGTACCACAAATATAAATTCAGTATATTTAAGTATAATTTATTATATTCACAATAAACAATCTATAAACTTTATGATATCCACAATATAATTTTGATTTTAATATAATTTTTATATCTATTAGTATAATTTTGGTATGATTCGATTCATCCCATCAGACCATAGATAGCTTTCGATGAGTACCACAATATAGTTTTAGTATATTTGGCTACGTGTCACGACCCTCACCCTGAACCCGGTCGTGATGGCGCCTCTCGTGAAGACAAGGCCAGCCAATTCAAACCAAATCTAATTTTTAATCAGTTAATTAACAAAAAAATAATACAAGCATAGTTTAAGAACAATCACTGCAAAAAAAAAAAAAAAAAAAAAAAAAAAAAAAAATAGCTAACCATCCCGACTACAACCCAAACCAGGGTGTCACCAGTCATGAGCAACTATGAACCCTAATAACAAGTCTACTAAATACAACCTCTGGCAAAATTGTTTGAAGAAAATAGAAATAACAGGATGAAAGAGAATACGGGGCTGCAGACGCCAACAGCTACCTCGTAATCTCTGAATCACCGCCTGGACGGGAGGAATCAGTACTCCGGAGCGAAACCAACAACTCCTGAATCTGCATACATGGTGCAGGAAGTAATGTGAGTACTCCAACTCAGTGAGTAATAGGCATAAATAACGACTGAAAGTAAGAAAACACACAACGCACAAGGCATTCTATAATGAAGCATTTAAAACATCATTCGCAAACAGTAAATCAGTGAGAAATTCAAGTAAAATCTCCTTTCAACAGGTAAAAACACGTGAAGTAAAACATCGCCCCTGTGCTGGCTGACCTCCACCCCTTGCTGGCTGGGCGGGTAGTAAAGTAACTGGAGCAGAAGTCGAGGGCTAACCCCTTTACTGGGACGTTCTAGCACCACGATGAGGACACTGCCTCCACATGTGGCCCATCTCGCCACACTCATAGCAGCTCCCTGGTGCTAGAGAAGAGGAATGAAGGGAACCTCTCGCACCGGAGTGTTTAGCAGATGCACTCGGCATAGAAGGACCCTGGGCTAACGGAGCACGAGTTGGAAGGGCGCTGAGTGATGACTGGCCCTGTTGCAACCCATGAAAACCACGACCTGCAGATGCCCCACGGTACTCTGGACGGGCTGGCTGAGATGCCTGAAGGAACGACCTCTACCATGCTGAAACTGGCCTCTCGAAGGAGTACAACTGTAACTGCCCGATCCTCGAGGCCTCTTAGCCTCCCTCTCCTCTCGCTCCTGACGGCGAACCGTCTCAATCTCGCGAGCTATATCAACCACCTCCTCGAAAGTAGCACCCAATACTCTCTCCCTAGTCATAAGAATACGGAGATGATAGTTAAGGCCATCCACAAACCTCCTGATCCTTTCACAATCAGTCAGAACCATCCAGACAGCATGACGAGCCAACTCAGAAAACCTCGACTCATATTTCGACACAGTCATATCCCCCTGTCGTAGCCGTTCGAACTGTCTGCGCAGCTCCTCTCTGCGTGACTGCAGCACATACTTCTCCAAGAAAAGAGTGGAGAACTGCTGCCAAGTAAGGGGTGCTGCATCAACCGGCCTACGCCTCTCATACGCCTCCCACTAAATGAAGGCAGCTCCCGTAAATTAAAAGGTGGTAACTGCTACGCCACTAGATTCAAGAATCCCGACTGTCCGGAGCATCTGCTGACACTTGTCAAGAAAACCCTGGGCATCCTCGCCCTTAGCACCATTGAATGACGGAGGCTGGAGTCTGCCAAACCTCTCAAGACGATGCTGCTCATCATCTGGCATAACTGGTACCATGAACTCCTGGGCTGGTGCAACCGGCTGGGCTAGAGGTGCCCCCGGCATCTGAGGTCCCTGCACTCTCTGCTCAGGTGTGCGAGCAGCGGGGGTCTGATTGCCTCCCCTGGAATCTGAGGTCCCGACAAGAATTTCAAGAATATGAAGTTTTTCCTACAAAGGTTCTGCAGCCTCTCGAAGATAAATACAGATATCTCCGTACCGATCCGCGAGACTCTACTAAACTCGCTCATGACTCCTGAGAGATGCCAACCTGTCACGACCCTAACCCCGAACCCGGTCGTGATGGCGCCTCTTGTGAAGACAAGGCCAGCCAATTTAAACCGAATCTCATTTTTAATTAGTTAATTAACAAGAAAATAATACAAGCATAGTTTAATAGTAATCATTTGCGGAAAATATAGCTAACCATCCCGACTACAGCCCAAACCGGGGTGTCACAATGTCATGAGCAACTAATGAATCCTAATAACAAGGTTACTAATTACAATATCTGGCACAATTTTTGAAGAACATAGGAACTACAAGATGAAAGAGATACGGGGCTGCAGACGCCAACAGCTACCTCGTAGTCTCTAGATCACGGCCTGGACAGGAGGAATCAGTACTCCGGAGCGGAGCCAACAACGCCTGAATCTGCACACATGGTGTAGGGAGTAATGTGAGTACTCCAACTTAGTGAGTAATAAGCATAAATAATGACTGAAAGTAAGAAAACACACAAAGCACAAGGCATTCTATAATGAAGCATTTAAAACATCATTCGCAAACAGTATATCAATGAAAACTCAAGTAAAATCTCCTTTCAAAAAGTAAAAAAATGTAATCTTTTAAGTAAATAATGTGAAGTAAAACATCGACCCTCGGCCATATGTATAAATATCAACGAATCCGCCCCTCGGGCAATATCATAAAATCGTACCAACCCCTCGGGCTCAAGTCTCAGAACAATATCGGCCCCTCGGGCTATCACATAGTACAACATCTGTCCCTCGGGCTATCACAAAATACAACATCAGCCCCTCGGGCTATATTTCACATCACAATGGGTACCCGCGCTCATTGGGGGTATACAGACTCCGGGAGGGGCCCCTTACGGCCCAAGCGCAATATCAAGCCACTTCATGGCACATATCTAGGCCCTCGGCCTCATATCAATCAAGCCACCTCATGGCGTATATACAGTATCTCAGGCCCTCGGCCTCATTTCAGTCACAAGCCACCTCGTGGCACATAAAGCATCTCAGGCCCTCGGCCTCATGTCAGTCACAAGCCACCTCGTGGCATATAAAGTATCTCAGGCCCTCGGCCTCATATTACTCAGTAAAACCTCACATCTGGTCCTCGACCGCACTCAGTCAGAAAAATCATCACAAGCCCCTGGGGCATAGCAAAACAGTAGTCCTCAGCCCAAAAGCATCATCTAAAGTATCATTTAAGTCTCAAAACTGAGTAAAAGTGGCTGAGTTGTAAAACAATGTAGACAGCATGACTGAGTTCAAGTAATAGATCAAAATAGCAAGGAAACAGTTGTAAAAATCCCCGAAGGGTTCAAATAATTGGCACGAAGCCCAAATATGGCGATCAGCCCAATTATAATGATAACAAATAAGTTTCAGTCAAATACGCAGTAAAATCATTAATCGGAAGTAAAAGACCCCATGCTCATCATCGAGCGCGTGCTTCACCTCAATATAGCACTACGATGTACAATCCGGGGTTTCAAACCCTCAGAACATCATTTACAATCACTACTCACCTCGAACTAGCTAAATCCCTAGCCCGCGTTGCCCTTGCCCTTCGAATTGGCCTCCACGCGTGTTGAATCTATCAAAAATCAGAACTGATATGTCACAATATGCTGGGGAAACAAAGCTCAATCGAAACAAATCAGAAAATACCAAGAAATTATGAAATTAGCAAAACCCGAGCCCCGGGCCCACTTCTCGAAGCTCAGAAATTTTCACATCAACGGGTCCCTTATCTCCCAAAGAGTTCAACCATACAAAAATTATCGAATTCCGACATCGGATTGACCTCCAAATCTTAAATTCTAAACTTAAGGATTTTCCACAAATCTTCCAACTTAAATCACCAATTAGATACTAAATATAGCGATATACTGGAGTAATTTGACCAAAGTTGAGTTAAGAATACTTACCCTGATGTTTCCCTTGAAAGTCTCCCAAAAATCGCCTCGAAATTAGCTTCAATCCGAGCTCTATAGCTCCAATTATGTTTAAGGTGGCCGAAATCCCCTCCTCTAAGAATTTGTCCAAGAAAGTCTCCTTTGGATATAGCATTTGAGGTTGATTTTTGCTGTGGTTTAGGGTGTTTTGGAGGTATTTCTCTTAGATGGTAACGATAGTGGGTTTTGCATGGCCAATGGATACTGGTTTCCATTTATAAAGGGTCAAAAATGGGGATAAAAATGCCCCAATCGGGTTTAAAATGCGGCCGCATATCCGCCATATCCAACATGCGATCCGCATCTTTGCTATGGCCATCGCAGATTGTAACCCGAGCCTTCACCGCAGTTCAGTGTGAGGCATGGTTTGCGGTCAGCATGTCAAAAATGCGACCGCATTTTTGACGTTGATTTTTGCCCAGAAATCTGTCTCGGTCTACTGTCTCAGTGTGGTGGATATGCGGTCCGCATTGTGGAAATGCGACCGCATTCCTGACCGCATTCTTGACGTCATTCTTTGCCTAGAAAACTGTCTGGGTCTGCGATCTGGGTGTATGGTTTGCGGCTCGCATACTGGGTCTGCGATAGCATAGCCCGCTTTGCGATACCTCTTTGTTCTTTTACAAAATTACAACTTTTCTGGTTTTTCTGCAACTTTTTCAAGGATGAAATAGTCCGTTTAACCACCCTAAACTCACCCGAGGCCACTGGGACCTCAACCAAATATGCCAACATATCCCATAGCATTATTTAAACTCGTTTCAACCTTCGGAACGCTCAAGACAACCTCTCAACACCAAAATTTGCGTCGTATTCAAGCCTATGAATTTTCGGAGTCTTCTAAATTACTAATTTGATCAAAAACCCAATCAAACCATATTCGAATGACATGAAATTTTTCACACGCATCCCACATGACATAACGAAGCATAACAAGGCATAAATGGGGAAAACGGAGCGGTAGCTCATGAGACGACTGGCCGGTTCGTCACATTCTTCCCCACTTAAACAAACGTTCGTCCTCGAACGAGTCAAGAAACATACCCGAAGCCTTAAATAGGTGAGGATATCTACTACGCATCTCTGGCTCGGTTTCCCAGGTAGCCTCCTCCACGGACCGACCTCTCCACTGCACCTTCACTGAAGCTATATCCTTTAACCTCAACTTCTGAACCTGACGACCCAAAACCGCCACTGGCTCCACATCATAGGTCAAATCATCGTCCAACTGAACTGTGCTGAAGTCCAAGATATGAGACAGATCCCCAATATACTTCCGAAGCATAGAAACATGAAATATTGGGTGTACGCTCGACAGGCTGGGCGGCAAAGCAAGCTCATAAGCCACCTCCCCAATTCTCTGAAGCACTTCAAATGGCCCAACGAACCGAGGGCTCAATTTTCCTTTCTTCCCGAATCTCATAACACCCTTCATGGGCGAAACCTTCAGCAAGACCTTCTCACCAACCATGTAAGACACACCTCGGACCTTCCTATCGGCATAACGCTTCTGCCTCGATTGTGCTGTACGGAGCCTCTCCTGGATTGTTTTCACCTTCTCTAGAGCATCATGAACCAAGTCAGTCCCCAATAGCCTAGCCTCGTCGGGCTCGAACCAACCAACCGGAGATGTACACCGTCTCCCATACAGAGCCTCATACGAAGCCATCTGAATACTCGACTGGTAGTTGTTGTTATAAGCAAACTCTGCAAGCGGTAGAAACTCATCCCATGAACCTCCGAAATCAATGGCATATGCACGTAACATGTACTCCAGTACCTGAATGGTACGCTCGGACTGCCCATCCGTCTGAGGATGAAAAGCTATGCTCAACTCCACCTGAGTACCCAACTCCCTCTGCACGGCTCTCCAAAATTGCGAGGTAAACTGAGTACCTCTATCTGAAATAACAGAAACTGGAACACCATGCAGCCGAACAATCTCTCGGATATAAATCCTTGCCAACTGTTCTGTAGAATAGGTAGTACACACAGGAATGAAGTGCGCGAACTTGGTCAGCCGATCCACAACCACCCAAATGGCATCGAACTTCTTCAAAGTCCATGGAAGTCTAATAACAAAGTCCATAGTAATCCGCTCCTACTTCCACTCGGGCATAGCCATCTGCTGAAGCAGGTCACCCGGTCTCTGATGCTCATATTTTACCTGTTGACAGTTGAGACACCGAGCTACGAATCCCACATATCTTTCTTCATTCTTCTTCACCAATATTGTTGCCTCAAGTCCTGATACATCTTCGCGGCACCCGGATGAATGGAATACCGCGAGATATAGGCCTCTTCCAGAATCAACTCCCGAAGCCCATCCACATTGGGTACACAAATTAGGCCCTGCATCCTCAACACCGCATCAACACCGATGGTGATATCTCTAGAATCGTTATGCTGAACTCTGTCCCTAAGGACAAGCAAATGCGGATCGTCATACTAGCGCTCCCTGATGCGATCATATAACGAAGACCGAGAAACCACACAAGCCAACACCCGGCTAGGTTCCGAAATGTCTAATCTCACAAATCTATTGGTCAAGGCTTGAACATCAACTGCAAGGGGTCTCTCCCCAACTGGAATATATGCTAAACTCCCCATACTCACTGCCTTTCGGCTCAAAGCATCGGCCACCACATTGGCCTTTCCCGGATGGTATAATATAGTGATATCGTAATCCTTGAGCAACTCCAACTATCTCCGCTGCCGCAAATTAAGATCCTTTTGCTTGAACAAATGTTGGAGGCTGCGATGATCAGTAAACACCTCACAAGACACGCCATACAAGTAATGCCTCCAAATCTTCAGTGCATGGACTATGGCAGCCAGCTCCAAATCATGCACGGGGTAGTTCTTCTCATGGGGATTTAACTGACGAGAAGCATAAGCAATAACTCTACCCTCCTGCATCAATACACAACCAATCCCAACTCTTGAAGCATCACAATACACAATATATGCACCTAAAGCTGATGGCAAAACCAATACTGGAGTTGTGGTCAACGCTGTCTTGAGCTTCTGAAAGCTCTCTTCGCACTCGTCCGACCATACAAAAGGAGCACCCTTCTGGGTCAATTTGGTCAAGGGCAATGCAATGGATGAAAACCCCTGAACAAACCGGCGATAATAGCCTGCCAACCCAAGGAAACTACGAATCTCTGTGGTTGAGGATGGTCTAGGCCAACTCTGAACCGCCTCTATCTTCTTTGGATCAACCTGTATACCCTCGCTGGACACTATGTGCCCCAAGAAAGCCACTGAACTGAGCCAAAACTCACACTTAGAGAATTTTGCATACAGCTTCTCCTCCCTCAATCTCTGCAATACAACTCGCAAATGCTCTGCGTGCTCCTCCTGGCTACGCGAGTACACCAGAATATCATCAATGAATACAACTACGAAAGAATCTAGATAAGGCCGAAATACATTTTTCATCAACTGCACGAACGCTGCTGGGGCATTGGAGAGAACACTCGCGCTCCCTGAAGCTGGTCAAACAAATCATCAAAGCGAGGCAAAGGATACTTGTTCTTGATTGTTACCTTGTTCAATTGCCTGTAATCAATGCACATTCTCATCGTGCCATCCTTCTTCTTCACAAACAGAACCAGTGCACCCCAAGGTGACACACTAGGCCGAATGAACCCCTTATCTAGGAGTTCCTGAAGTTGCTCCTTCAATTCTTTCAACTCTGCTGGTGCCATACGATACAGTGGAATAGAGATGGGCTGAGTGCCCGGTACCAAGTCAATACCAAAATCAATATCCCTGTTCGGTGGCATGCCCGGCAGGTCTGCGGGAAATACATCGGGACAATCCCTCCAACTGGAACCGATTTAATGCTTGGAGTCTCAACTCCAACATCCCTCACAAACGCTAGGTATGAAAGGCAACTCTTCCTAACCATACGCTGGGCCTTCAAGAATGATATCACTCTACTAGGAATGTAGTCAGTCACGCCACGACACTCGATTCGCGGCACATCCGGCATAGCCAAGGTGACGGTCTTAGCATGACAGTCTAGAATAGCACGACACGGAGATAACCAATCCATGCCTAAAATGACATCAAAATCCACCATGCTCAATAGCAATAGATCCACTCGTTATCCAGACCCCCAATAGTCACTACACATGACCGGTACACACGGTCTACAACAATAGTATCGCCCACCTGGGTAGACACATGAACAGGTAAAGCAAGAAACTCCCGGGGCGTACCCAAATAATGAACAAAATATGAGGACACATATGAATAAGTGGAATCGGGATCAAATAATACAGATGCATCCTTGTGGCAGACTGAAACAATACCTGTAATGACAGCATCTGAAGCACTGGCATCTGTCCTGCCTGGAATAGCATAGAATCGAGCCTGACCACCGCCTGATCGACCTCCCCCTCTAGGGCGACCCCTGGCTGCCTGACCTCCACCCCTAGCTGGCTGGGCAGGTGGTAAAGTAACTGGAGCAGAAGTCGAGGGTTGACCTCTCTGCTGGGATGATCTAGCACCACGATGAGGACACTGCCTCCACATGTGGCCCATCTCGCCACACTCATAACAACTCCCTGGTGCTGGAGAAGAGGAACGAAGGGAACCTCTCGCACCGGAGTGTCTAGCAGGTGCACTCGACATAGATGGACCCTGGGCTGACGGAGCACGAGCTGAAAGGGCGCTGAGTGATGACTGGCCCTGCTGCAACCCATGATAACCACGACCTGCATATGCCCTACGGTACTCTGGACGGGCTGGCTGAGCGGGCCTGAAGGAACGACCTCTACCCTGTTGAAACTGGCCTCTCGAAGGAACCCCACTATAACTGCCTAATCCTCGAGGCCTCTTAGCCTTCCTCTCCTCTTGCTCCTGACGGCGAACCGTTTCAATCTCGCAAGCTATATCAACCACCTCCTCGAAAGTAGCGCCCAACACTCTCTCCCTGGTCATAAGAATACGGAGATGATAGTTCGCAGCCATTCGAACTGTCTACGCAGCTCCTCTGTACGGGACTGCGGTACATACTTCTCCAAGAAAAGAGCGGAGAACTGCTGCCAAGTAAGGGGCGCTGCATCAACCGGCCTATGCCTCTCATACACCTCCACCAACTGAAGGCATCTCCATAAACTGAACGGTGGTGAATGCCACACTACTAGACTCAAGGATCCCGGTTGTACGGAGCATTCGCTGACACTTGTCAAGAAAACCCTAGGCATCCTCGCCCTCAGCACCACTAAATGACGGAGGCTGGAGTCTGCCAAACCTCTCAAGACGATGCTGCTCATCATCTGGCATAACTGGTACCATGAACTCCTGGGCTGGTGCAACCGGCTGGGCTAGAGGTGCCCCCGGCATCTGAGGTCCCTGCACTCTCTGCTCAGGTGTGCGAGCAGCGGGGGTCTGATTGCCTCCCCTGGAATCTGAGGTCCCGACAAGAATTTCAAGAATATGAAGTTTTTCCTACAAAGGTTCTGCAGCCTCTCGAAGATAAATACAGATATCTCCGTACCGATCCGCGAGACTCTACTAAACTCGCTCATGACTCCTGAGAGATGCCAACCTGTCACGACCCTAACCCCGAACCCGGTCGTGATGGCGCCTCTTGTGAAGACAAGGCCAGCCAATTTAAACCGAATCTCATTTTTAATTAGTT
>MCJB01018063.1:82941-99538 GCA_002018475.1 Nicotiana obtusifolia | reverse complement strand
TTATATATATATATATATATATATATATATATATATATATATATATATATATATATATATATATAAAACCTTACAACACATTATTTTTCAGTAATGTGGCTCTAAAACCGAGGGTCTACCAGAAACAAACTCTTTGTCTTTTTAATGGCAAGAGTAACGTCTGCGTACAGTCTACTTTCCTCAGAGCTCACTTGTAAAATTACACTGGGTTTATTGTTGTAGTTATTAGTAAAGGTTGCTCTGCCACAGCTTTCAGCTATGGCGTTTAAACTTACTATAAACTCAAAAACTTTTTAAAAGGATGTTCACTATGTATTGATCAAATCAATGTTTTAAAAGGCATGGGCGTAAGGCGAGGCGTTTTACATATGCCTCAGCGAGGCGTAAGCCCTGAGGCACAGGGCGTAAGTCCCATAGGTATTTAATTTTAATATTTTATAAAATAATATAATTACAGTAAATATTTATAAAAAGGTAAAATTACATAAAAAATAATAATAATAAATATATATATATATGCTCCATCCCCACAAAAAACTAGTCAAAACAATCTATTATACGCTACTTACAAGCATAAGTAACTTGAGTCTAAAAGAATAAAAAATTTTACATGGAAGAACAAAAAGGATGACTAACCAGCAATTTGAACTTTGAACTTGCTGCTATGAAGGAGAATGGAGTTCTCTTTGTATTTGTAAAAAATAATTGAATATTTGTTACTTTTGGAGATATTCGCAGACTAGCGGACAAGATAAAGAATTTGGAAATACCATGAATTAGGGCTTCAATCAATAAAAAAAGTCTTGACTTTTGAATTTAATACATTTCAGTTCCTTTTTAAAACTTTTGAGTAATTACCAAGCTGACTTTTGAGAATTTGGGTATTATATGAAGGACTTATTCAACAAAATTTATTTTAACTTGAAAAAATCTCTGAGGCTTATGCCTCACTAAAAAAACGCACTTTAAACGTCCGGGCGTACGCCTTTTGAGACTTTCATCACACACCATTATCTCGGAACATTTTTGATGCGTCTCGCCCCAAGGCTAAGCGCCGAAAATACCTTTTAAAACACTTGATCAAATCAAATATATCAGTCTTTGTTTGCATGTACGAGTTTGTCACAGTTCATTTTGAGTCGATCTCTTTTCTTCACTCTAGTTAAAGGAGTACCGGGTATTTTTATTTCTGGAAAAGAGAATGTTTTGTTTTTCAACACAATTGTTTTGTCCAACCACGTTTTCGATTATCGAACCCCTGTTAGATGAATGGAAATTTCCCAAAACCTTTCCAATGTGGCATTTGATGCAAGATAAACTTTTTGACAGCAACATCTGACAAAGCACTCATCAGGATCATAGAAAGTGGGGGCATCTTTGAATTCAAACGATATTCCTTTAAATGTTCTAAATATTTCGTTGATGGACTTTTCTAAACCACTGTTTATATTTTGACCTCATTACAAAAGATTTTGACAAAATAGCCATGCATCAGAATTTTAAATTATGTTGGTCAAAATTTTGAAGCAATCCCCAATATTTTGAAGTGCCAGAAATTCTGACGAATTTGTTAGAATTTGTGGCAAAATTCTAAGAATCACCGTAACTGCTGCATACTTTAAAATTTTATAAACCTAAAAAATCCTAGAAACGAACTTAGAAATTTTTAGTGGGACTTTTTTACCAAACTTTTTTTACCAGGGTCAAAATATCAATAATAACACTGAAATATCCTAATTCCATCCTTCGTCTTTAAATATTCGACTTCAAAACGTGCAACAAATACCGCCCAAGAGGTAATCCAATAACGAAACTCGTCTTCGATGGAGCCCACTGGCTTAAATTCCCTCTGTGTGCTTCGGTTGGTATTGCTGGCTAACTAGTTAGGGGTCGATTGGTTTTTTCTGTTTTCTTAAAACACATAAACATTGAACCAAATTCGTGAACCCTTACTCGTAATTAACTAAATACATTAAACTTTGGTTAAGGATGTTCAAAGATTTATATGGCATACGTCTTCCTATCACATAAGCACCATTTCACTACATTGTCTATTGTCCACATTTACAAGTACTTCTTTTAAACTAACATGTGATCCTATTTTATTTTTATTCCGTTAAAAAAATGATATTTTTTTATGCTTAATTACAATTTAAATGTAAACTTCTCATATTACTCTTAATGAGATAATTTATATCAACAACAATTTGTATGGCTTAATCTCAAAAGTTTTTTCTTTTTCTCTTGTCACGAATTAACGTGACTCAATTTGAATTAGAGATGAAGAAGGAATTGGGAGGGGCTCCTTAGTTAATTATAATTGTTTATCAGTCCTTATGTTATAGTCTCCTAATTTAGGAATATTACAATTTAGTCTACAGTACTCAGTCTAATGAATGAAGGACACCTGTCCATCAGGTACCAACGGCCAGTACATTTGTGCCTCTATCATCTTATATTCTGTCCCTATGCATTAAAATCATCAATCAGATTTTATGAATCTAATTTACTGTTTTGCTTAGCTTTTTCATTCTTTTTCCTTTTCGTTATTCACGAGCTGCCTTCAATCCAATTGTTGTAGCTCAATACGCTACATTTTGGTAGCAGGGCAACCATGGTGGATAAGACCCGACACTCCGACAATGGGGGTGGTACTTCCGACCTCGAATAACTGATCCAAGCGTTCATAGCAACCTCTAGCAAGAGGATTGAGGACTTGGGAGAGTTGCAGAAAAAACGAGAAGTAGCAGCCCGAGTTTGGAATCGTTGGTGGTGGATATTCATCGGAGGGAAGCTTCACGGCAGGAAGTACAGTCTAACATTGGCGTAAGCTCAAGAAGATGCGTATTTGGAGTCGGGACAGTCATCTGTTCATGGAGCTCCTCGAGCTACGTCGACACCAGTAACCCCATCGTCAGCAACATGGGTTACTCATCCTCATTCAGCCCCATTGATACCGGCTTACCCTAGTGTCACCGATGGGTTGTAGTTGCTGCCGGTCCCGATGACTCCCATTTATTCCGTACCATTAGCGGCTTACCTCTTCCTACTCGTACCCCTCTACTCACATTAACCTATACAACACCAGCTAGTGACCCATTGACATTTGCCCCTATGAGCCCTTATTTTTCACACAACTAGTCACATCTTCAACCTTCAATACCAGGGCTACCTCGTACCACTTCTAGTTTTTCCCGTTCCATGCCCGGTCGAATTTCCCCTTCCTACTCAAACTCAGTGATGCCCTTAACCTTTGGAATTTTCAACTCCACAACTTCATCTTCCCAATTGCCATCTTAATCATTCTCAGCCCCTTTCTCCTCGTATACACCAACAATGACTATAACCCAAGTCCCTTCACAGGCCCAGATGGGAATTTCGACCCAAATGCCCACATACCGATGCACTACTTTTATACCTCCTCCTCATAACACACTAGCCCATTTTCCTGTCCCACTTGAAGCCCAACCCAACAGTCGCGCATGCCAAAGGGTAAATTGCCTTTCGCAGAATTTGATGGTAATAATCCTCGAGCTTGGATTCGGCGTTGTGATCATTATTTCAACTTGTACCGTGTCCCGGAGGTCGAAAAAATGACGTATTTGGCCATCAATACCAGGGAGGCCATTGATAACTGGTACGACTTTTATATAATAGACCATTAAGGTTATGTTACTTGGCCCCAATTTTGCATTGATATTTGTGTATGGGGTCGAACCCGATCGCTTGCATAGGAAATACCGGTTTTGGGATTCGACGACCAATGTCGATTGGAGTCACCAACCGAGAAGCCCGAGACCAGATGTCGTCTGAACGAAGCTCGAAGCCAAAGCGCTCGAGGTGAGATCGTCGAGGCCGATCGGGATAAAACATCCTATGGTAAAGTTATCAGATTTGCGCAACTGAAGGACCGGAAATCTTGTGATATACAAGCATCTCGGCGGGAATCGCGGCTCAAATCAATAAAGACGTTAAATCCATTAATTCTAGGAATATCTTACCTTGTAAATGAGATTTTTACCTTGTATAGAATTCTTGACCTTTCCTATATAAACAGACAACCCCATTTGTATAAGGGACACGACATACAATCAATATACAAAAGCTATAGTCTACTTTGCTCGTTCATCTACTTCATATTTTATTTCAGAGGGCTTCTAACACAGGAAGATTACTCAATCTTGACGGTTTGCTTTTTCCTTGTTCACTAATTTACTCTCTATTTCTGTTTATTCTTTAACTGTATTAAATCATGTGGCATATCCTTAAAACTACATATAAATTTAATTGTTACTCGTAATCAAAGGTAAACAGTTTGGCGCCCACCGTGGGGCTAAGGATAATAGTGATCGTTTAATACAACTTTCTGTTACACAGACTATTTTACACTTGTTCTTTGCAGAACACCTTTTTCTTTCAGGTTACAGTACAATCATGTCACATTCTCAATCTGTGCGCCAATTCGTCGATGGCGAATTTAACCACCAGGGCGAAAACGACAACTTGGCACTCGAAAATGAAGTTCCAATCGACGCTAACTCCCAAATAGCAATCGATGTGGATCGGACCTCTGGCCCATCGAATAGTGTTCGAAGAGAATACCGTTCGGCAAAACAGAACGACGAGGAGGACGGGATTAGCCTTAGGATGATATTCAACATGTTGCAAGCCCAACAAGCGGCCATTGCTCAACTGCAAAATCGGAACCAAGTTTCGAACGGGATAGGGACCGGCCCTCCTCGGGAAACTATCCTCGAAAATGAACCTATCACAGTGGAACCAAGCGAAGGCGGATCGGGGGCAAACGCCGGGATCGTGAAAATGCTCGAAGAATTGACCAGGAGCACCTCCAGTATTAAAAGGTTTGGACTCAAAGAAATTCGTACAGAAACCCTTTCCATCAAGCGCCGCCCCAAAACCCATATCGAAGAAGTTTCGCATTCCGGAGATTCCGAAATACAATGGGACATCTGACCCAAATGAGCATGTAACAGCATACACATGCGCCATAAAGAGAAATGATCTCGAAGACGATGAGATTGAATCCGTCCTCTTAAAGAAATTCGGAGAGACCTTGTCAAAGAGGGCAATGACTTGGTACCACAACTTGCCCCCGAATTCCATCGATTCTTTTGCCATGCTTGCGGACACCTTCGTGAAAGCTCATGCGAGTGTCATCAAAGTCGAGACACGGAAATCGAACTTATTTAAGGTTAGGCAAAGAGATAACGAGATACTCAGGGAATTTGTATCTCGCTTTCAGATGGAATGAATGGACCTACCACCGGTCACTGATGATTGGGCCGTACAGGCCTTCACCCAAGGGCTTAACGCTCAGAGTTCAACAGCTTCGCAACAGCTTAAGCAAAGCTTGATTGAATATCCGGCTGCCACTTGGGCAGATATACACAACCGATAACAAGAAGATTAGGGTCGAGGACGATCAACTTGGAGCCCCCTCGGGATCCACTTACCCTATCAGAACTCATGATAGGGTTCAAAGAGATATTTATCGAGAGCAAAGATCGAACAGAGACAGGCATCGACCATATCCTGGAGACTGAAAGGCCATTCCAATGAGGCAGGGTTCCCCGAGATAAGAAAGGAGGAACAATCTTAATCGAAGGAACCGAGGACCATTGGCGAGAAATAACTTCGAGAGAGCCACTGGTCACTGAGAAGCACCACGACTGTCCGAATATAACTTCAACATCGACTCAGCGACTCTCGTATCGGCCATCAGTCGCATTAAGGATACCAAGTGGCCTCGACCGCTACAATCAGATCCAGCTAAGAGAGACCCCAGCTTGATATGTAAGTATCACGGTACACATAGGCACAAGACAGAAAACTGTCGACAGTTGAGGGAAGAGGTGGCACGGTTGCTCGAGAATGGGCACCTTCGAGAGTTTTTGAGCGACCGAGCCAAATACCATTACGGGAACAGGAATAGACCAGTAAACCAGGAGGAGCCTCAACACACGATCAATATGATAATCGGTGGGGTAGATACACCCCAAGGACCGTTATTGAAACGCACCAAAATATCTATCACCCGAGAAAAGCGTACTCGGGATTACGCGATGGAGGGAGCTTTGCACTTCAGCGAGGAGGATGCGGAAGGAATCGTACAACCCCATAACGACGCCTTAGTGATATCGGTGCTTATACAAAAAACCAAGGTGAAGCGTGTGTTGGTCGATCCCGGTAGTTCAGCCAACATAATTCGGTCATGGATTATCGAACAGCTCGGGTTAACTGATCGAATTATCCCTGAAGTTCGGATCCTCAATGGTTTCAACATGGCTTGTGAGACAACCAAAGGAGAAATAACTTTACTAGTAAACACTGCCGGTACCGTTCGGGAAACAAAATTCTGCGTAATCGAAGGGGATATGAGATACAATGCCTTGCTCGGGAGACCATGGATTCATGATATCAGAGTGGTACCCTCAACACTGCACCAAATGTTGAAAATCCCATCGGCTGATGGGATCATAACTGTTTATGGAGAACAACATGCGACGAAAGAAATGTTCGCAGTAGAAGAAGCAATGCCGAAAACGATAGCCCCTTCTCAAAGAACCAAATAGCAACCACAGGTATCACCTTCAACAAACGAATATGAACAGGAACTTATCGAAGACGATGAATACGGGATTCCCCGGTCATTCGTCGGCCCCGACGAGTCCGATGCAAGTAAGTCGACGGTCGAGGAACTCGAGCAAATTTCACTCCGAGAGGATGCACCGGATCGGAAGGTATGCTTGGGCTCGGGCTTAAGTTCCGAGCTCAGGACTAAACTTATTCGTTTTCTTTTAGCTAAGGAAGACTCTTTCGCTTGGTCCCATCTTGACATAATCGGGTTACCTCCGGAGATCATGACTTACAAACTGAGTATCGATCCTAAATTTCGGCCGGTCAAGCAATGGCCTCAATCCGAAGTCAAGCAAATATTCATCAAAGATGAGGTAACCAAGCTTTTAAATATAGGATCTATTCGGGAAGTTAAATACCCGGAATGGTTAGCAAATGTAGTTGTAGTTCCTAAGAAGGGAAATAAGTTAAGAATGTACATAGATTACAAAGATTTAAACAAGGCATGCCCTAAAGATTCTTTTCCCTTACCTAACATCGATCGCATGATTGATGCCACCGCTGGCCACGAGACCCTTAGCTTTCTCGACGCCTACTCCGGCTATAACCAGATACGAATGGACAAGGATGATCAAGAAAAAGACATCCTTCATCACTAAGTATGGTACATACTGCTATAACGTGATGCCATTCGGGTTAAAGAATGCGGGGGCTACTTATCAACGCCTAGTAAACAAAATGTTCGAAAAACAATTAGGAAAAATAATGAAAGTTTACATTGATGATATGTTAGTTAAGTCCCTGCGAGCAGAGGACCATTTGAGTCATTTGCAGGAAACGTTCGATGTATTGAAACGACACAACATGAAGTTAAACCCGGAGAAGTGCACATTTGGAGTGGGCTCGGGAAAATTCCTCGGTTTCATAGTTTCGAATCGGGGAATAGAAATTAACCCCGAAAATATCAAAGCCATCGAAGACATTACAATCGTAGACAGTGTAAAGGTTGTACAAAAGTTGACAGGTCGAATAGCTGCTCTAGACCGGTTCAATTCAAGGTCTTCCGATAGAAGTCACAGGTTTTTCAACTTGCTGAAAAAGAAGAACGATTTCTCGTGGAGTCCGGAATGCCAGCACGCGTTAGAAGAACTCAAGAGGTATCTCTCTAGCCCACCTTTGCTGCATACACCAAAAACGGGTGAACAGTTATACCTCTACCTTGCCGTTTCGGAAGTAGCGGTGAGTGGGGTCCTGGTCTGAAAAGAACAAGGTATGCAGTTTCCTATTTATTATGTCAGTGGAACCTTAGGAGAAGCCGAAACTAGATACCCGCATCTAGAAAAATTAGCACTCGCTTTATTGAATGCCTCTAGGAAGCTAAAACCCTACTTCCAGTGCCATCCAATATGTGTAGTAACAACTTAACCCCTGAGAAATATAATGCATAAGCCCGAGCTATCCGGCCGATTGGCCAAGTGGGCCATCGAAATAAGCGGGTACGCTATCGAATATCGGCCCCAAACCTCGATCAAATCTCAGGTATTGGCAGATTTCGTCGCCGATTTTGCACCGTCTTAATACCCGAGGTCGAAAAGGAATTAATGACCAAATCGGGTACTCCTTCGGGAGTGTGGACCCTATTCACAGACGGTGCCTCAAATTCGAAAGGCTCGGGGGCTTGGTATCGTATTAAAGCCCCCAACCGGAAACACTATTCGACAGTCTATTAAGACAGCAAAATTGACTAACAACGAAGCGGAGTATGAAGCTATGATTGCAGGTTTAGAACTGGCCAAAAGCCTGGGAGCAGATAATCGAAGCCAAATGCGATTCCCTTCTCGTGGTCAACCAAGTAAACAGGACTTTCGAAGTCAGAGAAGGGCGAATGCAGAGGTATTTGGACAAGCTTTAAGTCATGTTGCACAGGTTTAAAGAATGGACTTTACGGCACATACCTCGAGAACAAAACAGTGAGGCCGACGCCCTCGCCAACCTAGGATCATCGGTCGAAGACGAGAAAATTGAGTCCGAAAAAGTCGTACAACTCCTAAGGTTGGTGGTGGAGGAAGGCCATGCCGAAATCAATTCGACAAGCTTGACCTGGGATTGGAGGAACAAGTATTTAGAATATCTCAGCTCAGGTAAACTCCCTTCAGATCCCAAAGAATCGACAGCATTACGCACAAAGGCAGCCCGATTCTATTTATCCGATGATGGGACCCTATTCAGAAGGACATTCGGAGGACCCCTCGCGATATGCCTTGGACCAGGAGACATCGAGTATATTTTGAGAGAAATACGCGAAGGCTCGTGTGGGAATCACTCCGGTTTCGAATCCTTGGTTCGAAAAATAATTCGAGCCGGCTATTATTGGATCGATATGGAGAAAGATACGAAGGAGTTCGTTCGCAAATGCAACGAGTGCCAAAGGCATGCACCGATGATCCATCAACCCGGAGAGACACTGCATTCGGTCTTATCGTCATGGTCATTCAGGAAATGGGGAGTGAAAATCGTTGGCCCTCTCCCTTATTTGCCAGGTAAAGCTCAATTTATTCTTTTTATGACTGACTACTTTTCCAAATAGGTTGAAGCGCAGGCTTACGAAAAAGTTAGAGAAAAGGAGGTGATCGACTTTATCTAGGACCATATCATATGTCGATTTGGGATGCCATCAAAGATCGTGTGCGATAACGGTAAGCAGTTTCATCGGCAGTAAAGTGACAAAGTTCTTCGAAGACAACAGGATCAAGAGGATCTTATCGATGCCCTATCACCCCAGCGGCAACGGACAAGCTGAGTCAACCAACAAAACCATAATACGAATCTTGAAGAAAAGGTTAACCGACGCAAAGGAAAAATGGAAAGAAATACTGCCCGAGGTTCTATGGGCTTACCGCACGACCGAGAAAACCAGCACCAGGGCCACTCCTTTCTCTCTAGTATATGGAGCTGAGGCTTTAATACCAGTTGAGGTAGGCGAACCGAGTGTCAGGATCCGATGCGCAACCGAAGAATCAAAAAGAGAAGCTATGAACATCAATCTAGAATTATTGGACGAAAGAAGGGAAGCAGCCCTTGTTCGAATGGCGGCCCAAAAACAAAAGATCGAAAGGTATTATAACCGGAGAGCCCATCTTCGACACTTCAAGATCGGAGACCTGGTGCTCAGAAGAGTCACACTCAACTCGGAAATCTGAATGACAGAAAGTTAGGACCGAACTGGGAAGGGCCCTATACCATCTTGAAGGTCACCGGAAAGGGATCTTATAAGCTTGGAACCATGGAGGGCAAAAAGTTGCCAAACAATTGGAATATAAGTCACCTAAAGCGATACATTGTTAAGGTATGAAATTGCACTTTTTCGTTTGTTTGTTTTTCTAACATCTGCAGGTATTGAACGAGGCAATCTCGAACCAGGAAGCGCATGACATTAGGACTAAAAGCACGCGTTGCACTCTTTTTCCCTTCGGCCGATTTTGTCCCAAATTGGGTTTTACAACAAGGTTTTTAATGAGGCAACCAGTAATCGTGCTAACCTAAATCGGTCGCTCATCGAAGATAATAATATTTGGTGCACAACTTCAATCGACCATGATTATCAGAAGATCGCTTATCTATTTTGATTCATTGTTTTGTCATTTCAATTCGGGGGAACCTCCCGTAGATCATTAGGAATCAATATAAGGGTCAAACGGTCGAAAGTACCGTGCCCGAATAGACTTATCTACCCCCTAAGCAAATTGTACAAGCACCTAAATGCTAATGAAAGCTTTTCGGCACCAATATCTTGTCTCCGAGCCCAAGAGCCCCTTCAAGTTTTGTTACATGATCAGAAATTAGCATTGTTCAGAACTTCATACGAAAATCGAAGGGAAGTAAGACCTGTTAAGGCAAATCCCAATTCATAAAAGGCTAAGGCCGAACCAAGTAAAACTCGAAGAGGGGAAAGACCGGTTAAGGCAAACCCCAATTCCTTAAAAGGCCAAGGCCTTATCGAGTTAATGAAACTCGAAGGATAGTAAGACCTATTGAGGCAGATCCGAATTTGTAAAAGGCTAAGGCCGAATCGAGTTGGACTCGAGGGAAATTGAAATCTGTTAAGGCAGAACTCCGATTTCTTAACGGGCCAAGGCCACGTCGAATTAATAAAATTCGAAAAGGAATAAGACCTATTAAGGCAAACCTCGACCCCCTTTCGAGGCTTAGGCCTTATCCAATCAGCCATGAAAGGGGAAAATCTACTAAGAAATAAGCTAAGCCTTAACTAAGCCTGAAGGGCAGAAAGGTCTGCAAATTGGATTATCAGAATAGATCAAACAAAAAAGGGAGATAAAAGAAAATCTTTTATATATACGAAACAAAGTGTGTTACAAAAAGTGAGAATCCTAGAAAGACATATTATACAACAGACGGCATCAATCAAAATTCTCGGAATCTTCTTCTTCTTCTTCTTCTTCAGGGAAGGCCCGCTTTCTAGCCTCGGCTTCAATCTTTGCTGCATCATCGACCTTGGTGGATAGATCGAAGCCTCGAGCTTGTAACTCCTCGAGAACAAAAAGGCAGGTTTGGCACTTGGCATACTCAACCAGAATCTTTGATTGCTCTTGGGCAGCCTCGGCATCGGCCCTGTATTGAGTTATCAGATCATCGGCATCAGCTTTAGACGTGGCAATCTCGGATTTTGCCAATTGCAGCTCGTTGACCAGAACATCACGATCCGAGGTGAGCGTCTCGACTTGGGACTGAAGTGTATCGGTGCTCTTAGTCAGAGTCCCGATTTTCTCTTGCGCCTCCAAGACTTGTTCTTCCAAAGAAACTACACGAGCTGGGGGGTCTTCTTTTCCGAAGTCAGCAGATCAGCCTTCGCTCTCCATTCGCTAGTTTCTGCCTTGGCCTCGCTCAATGCAGATCGGAATCGATTTATTCGGTCAAGTTGCTGCCCCATCTGGTCGAGTGTATTAGCATTCTCCCTACGCATGAAGTCTAGATCAACCTGAAGAGTCGACATCTCCCCCTCGAGTCGCTGACGACGTGCCTTTTCTCCCCTTAGCCGAAGGAAAGCCTCATGATGAAGCACCGAAGACTACAAATATGAAAGAAAATAAAACGGTCAGTACAGGTTGAAGAGTAAAATAACAAACACCAAACAAAGCTTGTAAGAAATTTTACCTTATTTGCTGCCTGTTGAGCCTCATTGAATAAGCAGGCCTCATCTACCTCATCCATTGCAGCCTGATCTTCCTCGGTCACCAAACACCGAAGGTAGCTAGCCACGCCCACAGGCGCGGCAAGAGCCCTAGCGTCTTCGGGAATGGAAAACTTTATTATCCTCTTTCGATCAGGATTGGAACTTGGAGCAGGAAATCTATCGACCAACTTGGGACCGAAAGATACCCTGCTCGTCTCGGCGGAGAGACTCTTCCTCGGCAATTCGAGCCCAAAGCTGTCAGCCGATGGCACACCGTCGAAAAAGTCTTCATTGGGCCCTGCCAGTACGTGGTCTTTGCTCAGCGAATGCGCCCTTGTAGCCCGGGCTTCATTAAAGGTTTCCTACGAGAAAGAAGGAGAGTCCATTGCTTTTGGGGGACCCGAGGTTCCCGGTACTGCCTCCCCTATATCGGCGCAAACCCCGGTCTTCGCCCCTGCATCAAGGTCCTCTACCCAAGGAGTACGAGCTTCATCGGTCCTCGGCTCGGGGACTGCCCGAGATGGCTCGTTGCTTGAAATACCGAGGTGCCTATATTCCTCGAAATCATCACTCAATCGGATAGCCAAGTCGGCAATTCTGGGCTTACGATCTATGCTCTTCTTCTTAATTCTTTTTTTCTCGGGCTCAGAGGGACCGGGGGCTTCTTTTCTCTTTTTCTCTCCCTGCTGCTCCGAGACAGGGGGAGGGCAGGGAACCTCTCTACCGGAGGACGTCGGCCTCAATTCAGCGTCCTTTGATAGACCTGCAAAGGAAGGAGGAAATGAATTAGTAGCAGCACCGATCACATAAAGCATGAAATATAAGCATTATCGGTCTCACCATGATTTTTGGCCTTCCATAGGCCTTTCGATATCTCATGCCAAGTGCGCTTTGAGTAGGTCCTTTGAGCTACCACCTTCCGGACCCACTCTTCCAAATGCTGAATCGCAGCCGGCATTTGAGAAACGGCTACATCTTACAAAGTATATTAGTGAGATAACAACAGAAAAACAACAGATGAATTTGGATAGGAAAATGATTCTTACGGTTCATGTTCCACTTTTCAGGGAACGACATATCTTCTGCAGGGATTAGGTCTGACGTCCTTATTCGAACAAATCGGCTCATCCAGCCCCGGTCCTTGTCCTCGTCAATGCTCGAAAACGGGGTTTGCTTACCCGGTGAGCGAGTTTTATTAGTCCCCCTCGGAAGACTCGGGAACTGTATAATCGTAGTAAATGATCGATGGTGAAAGGATGCCCATCGACCTTACTCACAAAAAAAACGGAAAAGATGAATTATTCGCCAAACGAAAGGGTGAATCTGACCCAACGTAACATTGTACCTTTTGCAAAATGCGACAATAATGGGTTCCAAAGGTCCCAACGTGAAGGGGTAAGTGTAAACACTCAAATAGCCCTCCACATGGGTGGTAATCGCCTCATTCAAAAAGGGGACTACCACATCTTTACCAACCCAGTTACATTCTACTTTCACGCTATCAAGGATTTTGCTCGTGATTGAACTAATATACATAACGACCGGTTCGCCCCGGCCCAATACTGAGGAAGCCTTCTCCACCTTAAAGTCGGAGCCGATTGAGCATCCGACCGGTATGAAAGCTTTTAGAGGAGGCTCTGTCGAAGTTTTCTCAGCAACGACAGGCTCGGCCTCTTCAGTGGGTTGAGAGGAAGAAGGTTGTTGCTTTTGAGGAAAAGACTTAGATGTCTTCGCCATTGAAGTTAAAGAGATGGAAAGCGAGTAGATGCAAGTGTAGAAAGAGAAATTACTTGAAGAACAGAGTTTAGAGAACTTGGGCAATATGGTATTCAAACGACACAAACTTGAAAATTAAAAAATAAGAGGGCTATTTATACTTTTCAAAAGCGGCGGTTCGAAACCCAAAATGAGAAAGCATTAATTGGTGTTTACAGGAATCGCAGAGTTTGTCGCCAGTTGGTACATGAAAAGACCTTTTTGATACTGGCCGCGTGCGTCATCATGCTGCCGTCATTCATCAATAAGACGTTTTGTGTTATCTAATTTGACATTTCGAATTCCGTGTCGCTCACTATAAGTATGTCTCCACTTAACCTAATCTTGAAAGCGGCGGCTCATATCGTTTCTTGTCATTACTCTCCAAAAAATGAGGGGACTATCTGTATGGGGTCGAACCCGATCACTTACGGAAATATCGGTTTTGGGATTTGACGACCAACGTCGATTGGAGCCACCAACCGAGAGGTCGAGACCGGAATATCAAATATAAGAAGCCCGAGACCGGATATCGTCTAAATGAAGCTCGAAGCCAAAGCGCTCGAAGTGAAATCGTCGAGGCCAATCAGGATAAAACATCCTATGATAAAGTTATCAGATTTGCGTAACTGAAGGATCAGAAATCTCGTGATATACAAGCATCTCGGCGAGAATCGCGGCTCAGATCAATAAAGACGTTGAATCCATTAATTCTAGGAATATCTTACCTTGTAAATGAGATTTTTACCTTGTATAGAATTCTTCACCTTTTCTATATAAACAGACAGCCCAATTTGTAAAAGGGACACGATAGACAATCAATATAAAAAAGCTATAGTCTACTTTGCTCGACTATCTACTTTATATTTTATTTCAAAGGGCTTCTAACACAGGAAGATTACTCAATCTTGGCGGTTTGCTTTTTGTTTCTTGTTCACTAATTTAGTCTCTATTTCTGTTTATTCTTTAACTGTATTAAATCAGGTCGCGTATCCTTAAAACCACATATAAATTTAATTGTTACTCGTAATCTAGAGTAAACAAATCACAAGATGTATTGATCATATAAGAAACATTGCTTAATAATAATTATTATATATCACATATGCTAGCTAAGTTTTGATAGATTTAAAATGGTGACAACTAGTCAACTACTATTCCTTATACATTGTGATTGGTGCAAACAGCTTATATAGTCACACTTTTAAAGTTTATGAGGTCATACAACAACTTCGAATTATATAAACAATAATAAATAAGTTTATATTTAAATATTTATAAATATTTAATAAATTTCTTAATATAAATATAAAATTTGAACAAAAATTATTAAGTTTATGAAAACACATAAGCTTAAGGCTAGATCGGTCCAGGGTCCCTTTACTAAAAGTGAAGTTCTGAACAATAAATAAATAAAACAAACAAACAAAGATTTGTTAAAACATCTGGAGAAAAGAAAATAAATAAAGAGCAATAAGTGAAACCGAGTAAGATTAGGAGTGACACGTCAGTCTAAAATGAATAGAACAGATTTAAGCAGGTGAGTCATGACTATTGAGTCATGTGCTTTGACAAAGTCTTAGGAGAATTTGGATAAAAAGAAAAAGGAAAAGAAAAAGAAAAAGAAAAAAAAAACGTGCATGTCAATTGGTTTTTGGCTCTTTGCAATCTTGTTTTTAGTTTTATAATTTTACTTTTATAAAAGATTTACTTTTACACGTAAGAAATATGCTTTTTTACATATGAAATCTAAAAAGGATATTTTCTTAAATTTAAAATTATAAAGGGGCATATGATGTACAAATAACACCTATTTATTTTGTTTGCTTGTACTAAATTAAATAATTTTAATTTTAAATAAAAATAAAATCAAGTTAATTAATCATGATTATGTGAAAGAGTTAAAATAAAGAACACATATGCGGTGTAGCTATTGCGCAATGATGAATTCATAATTTAAACATTATAAATTTTGAAATAGATATAATTATTTTTAGCACTACTTATATACAGAATATGATCTGAACACTGTGCCGAAGACGTGATTATATATCGCGAAAACCCTTGATATATGAATAATTAATTTCAAAAGAAGTTAAGGAGGGGATTGGTTTACCCCTCGTCCACACCCAACCCAACCCGTACAAGTGAAAGAGTGAGTACCTACACAAACCTGGCACCCTTCTCATTTGCTTGTATATTGTCATGGGCTGCTTTCCAGCCTCGCCCCATGACTCTTTGAACATGTCCCGTGGTGTTCTGGTAAGCCTTCCAACGCCTAGCGTCACGGTCGGTCCCGTCATCTCGACAACGCCAAGTGACAGGCGCGTATGTGCCTCTGTCGCCCCACCGAAACTCCTTGCCGGCGCCCAGCGGCTTGAGAGTGCCAACAGCGCCATGCGCACAGAAAATGCCGCGCGCACCCATCATGATTCAAGAGCCAGCGCCCAACCGCAGGCAGACACAAATAGTGCCGCGCGCGCCGACAGCAACGCGCGCGCAGACCCTGATGCTCAAGACAAAGTTGGTGCCATTGGACTTGTTTCTACCTTGTAGAAAACTAAGTCATTTTCATTGTAAATATAGAATAGATTTACTTTATTTTCTTTTAGTATGCATCTACAGCTTTCATAGGTCAACTCATGTAACTTTGATTTATTTTTTTTAAGCATTATTAGGGGGATCAAGCATTCAAACATTCAAGCAAGTAAATATTTCTCTGTACTGGTGTCTCTCCCCCTCGACACCGCATAGCTTTTGTAATAGATTTCATTTCATCAATGCAATCAGCTTTCATTCATCAATTGCTCATTTCAGTTCTCTCAGACGCTCACGACATTGATTTTTTCGTACGGCACTGACAATCTAGTCTAGCGTACGGAGGGGACCTCATTTGGCAGACAACAATCGTACTGACATCGATTGCTTAACCTTACGTCGCCTTTCCAAAGAACCTTACGAAGGCGCCGCGTAATAATATATATATATATATATATATATATATATATATATATATATATATATATATATATATATATATATATATATATATAT
>MCJB01018063.1:68825-82876 GCA_002018475.1 Nicotiana obtusifolia | reverse complement strand
TATATATATATATATATATATATATATATATATATATATATATATATATATATATATATATATATATATATATATATATATATATATATGTGTGTGTGCACTTGTATGTAAAGTTCCTCACAGAAATTTAAGGTGTATTCATTCTTCCATCTATTTATTTATTCCAAGATATATTATCATTAATTTACTCATTATAAAGGGAGGAATTGAATTCCTTAGGAGAAAGAATGGGAAAAGAGATACTGAAGGCAGAATTAGCTGATCAGGAAACAATTACCTTCAACTGGTCATCAGATTAATCATCCTCAATATCTCATGAGGAAACGACGAGGATGCCTTTGTTGGCTCTGAACCATGTTTCCTATGTCTGCAAATCTGTTCCCAAAAGTGTCCAATTCTATGAGCAAGTTCTTGGCTTTGTTCTAATCCAGAGGCCCTCTTCCTTCGACTTCGAAGGAGCTCGGTATTGTTTGACCAAAAAATATAACTTTCGGCTAAACTATTATATTTATGTAGTATCGGGTTAAATCAAGTTAATGATAATAATTCTATATGCGAATCTTGAAAAAACGTGTGAAGTGGGACAGATCCAGTCAAGTGTTGACAATGATCGATAAGCACTAAATATTCATAAAGTATGAATAGTAATGGAGGTGTAACAAGTAATAAATAGTAATAGATGACATTTAAGTAAATAGGAGGAATGATTCACCCAATAAAGAAGGGATTAGACGAATGTTCCTCCTGACAATGAGGAATGACAGGTAAATCCAAGATTTATTCGAACTATTCTCGGATCTGGTGGAAAAGTGTGGAATAATATGGGTAAGAATCTTGATAAAAAGGTAGTCTTTGTATCTTTACAAGAGAGGGAGAGAGAGAATCTTTTTCTTTACTTTGTTCTTATCACCATGAAATATCACATGCCCATATTCCTTCTTTTTTTTCCTTAGTTATATGAGACATGTCTATAGCAAACCCTAATAGTACAATTGCATTTCAAAAACTAGCCGTTACTATTCTGTCAACGGTGCTCGACCTCGGTCATTGTTGACAGCTCGACCACGAATCTCGCTGCTCCCTGGCCGACCTCGACTGACTCTTTCCTTAATGCTATATTATCCTAATTATTCTATGGCGAATTTTGTCCTATACAGTTAGTCCCCTCGCTTATTGAGGCCGACCTCAGGCGGGCTCGATGAGCGGATATTGTGTAATGTGGTTGAAGCATTTGGACGACTGGACCAAGTCGTGATGATTGGGGCAAGCTGGCAGCGTGTCCCTTTGTAAGCCATAACTTCTGGGATTGTAAGTCCCACGAATGAGGATGACGTCATAGCGAGTCTTCTAATTGAATATGTCGCTTCGGTTACATCGCCAGGTAATGATGGACTAATTCCTTGGTTTCCACGCTTGAAATATTTATAAATAGGGGTAATATGGGTAACGTTTCAATCTTTACGAAACCCTTGTATCAAAGAACTCTGTATCTTCTTCTTTCCCCATTGTATTTTCTTACTGGTTTAGTGATTCTCATTGCTTCTAACACTTTCTTGCTTGAATATCCTACCTTAACAACATGGCAAATGTACCCTCCGTTTCCGGTATGGCAACTGACCCTGTCCCTTTGGCGGTGCTCATACCCCCTCACGCTGATAGGGCATCTGTCCCCATTGAAGAAGAGAATTTTCCTACGGTAGAGGAGATTATCCCTCGTAGTGAGAAAGTTAGGTCTGATTTTTCGAAGGCACCTGAAGGTGAGCCTAAAGTCTCAAAGTCGGTGATGGAGGAGGCCGATCTGGCCGATCTTAGGGCAAAATTCAACATTCTTGCCCATATCGATCAGGTCTCAACAGAGCGCGATGTGGTGCAAATCCATCACCCCGGATATTGCGCGTTCTATGCGTATCCTTTCCAGGTTGACTATATCCCCTTCTCCCGTTGGCGGAGGAGTTTTACCGCTATTATGGTGTCTGCCCAGCCCAGCCCAACTCTCCTCGTACATTTACAAGCTTATTAGGATGCTCACAAAGTTTGCGGAATTGGCCGGGGTCGGGGACGACAAAGAAAATCATCAGTTCTGGTTCAACTACTTTTTTGTCAGAACCGAAGACGTGGTGGCCAACGCGAACAGCTTTCCTGAAACTTAGAACCACGCTCTTAAGTATCCGTTTTTCTTTTTTTGAAAGGCATTTGATTTGCCTGTTTCTAGTAGTGGGCTCTAACATTTTTCTCTTCCTCGTACAGCCACGGCTACGCCTCCTCCTTTGGTCGGGAACATTTCTGAATAGGTTAGCCGGATTCTACCTTACACTTCGGGATTCGTGGGTGGCCAGGCTTTCTCAAAAGGTTCAGGCCTGCTTCTTCCTTGGCCGGTGAGTTCATCTATATATATATAATTTTTTTTTGTTTTTACTGCTTTAACCTCGTGGTCGCTTGCTCGCCATAGTTTATCATCGGTAGTAATGACGTTCGATCTTCCCTTTTCAGTTCGAGGATCTTTGAGGAGGCTGAAGGCTCCTCCTCCCCCGTTTCGTAAGAGAAAGGCTGTTTCTTCTTCGGAGTCTGTCCCCACCGTGACTGCGGTTAGGCCTGCTCGGTCATCTGCTTCTGTTCGTTCTTCCACCGCAGCCAGGTCTGCTCGTTCGTCGGCCATACCTCCTGCTGCTTCTATACTGGCTTCTTTTTCGCCTGCAGATATATTAACAACGGAGCTTCCGGTTTCCCCTTTGCATCATCTAGTGGATGAGGAAGAGGAATCATCGCTGAGCAGTGGGAATTTGGTTCCCCCTAAGAGAAGATCGGTGGACGCCGGTGATGGGGGTTTCCCGGGCTATAGATTTAGTAAGGATTGATTTTTTCATTCTTGAAGCGACCATAGAGCTTGAAGACGAAGTAGAGATATCATCCGAGGTTCCGCCATACTGAGGCCGTCGAGGGTATTCCTCTTCCTAAAACCATGATGGACGCTTAGGGTCCTTCAGCGAGAGTCTCTGATATTTCGCGGCGAGATGAGCCATCAGCTTCGCGACCAGCCGAGGATGGTTATTAGATGGGCTCTGATGTTGATGCCGACGAGGTGAGGATGATAGGGGAGGGATTTACCCGACTCGAAGTAAGATTGGAGGGGTCCACGCGGACCATTGCGATCCCTATGGATCGAGATTTGTTGGTTAATATGGAGAATGTGATTCCTTCTCTTGGTCCCCTCTCTTCCAATGTGGAGGGTAAAACCCTTGAAAAGCTGGATGACGCCACCTTATCTAGGAGCATAGCCGGCCTCGCTCTCAGGGTAAGCTTTTCCACTTCTTTCATTTTTGTTCGTCAAGTTTAAAGTTTGTGTTTCGTTCTTACTCTCTGTTTTCTTTTACTCTTTCAGAGTGTGATTTTAGAAATTGAAAGTGCTCGACGAGAGGAGAGGCGTAATGCTATTTTTCTGAAGATGGAGCGAAAATACCGCGAGTACCGTGGTAAGTATCGCGAGATTTGTAGGTAGTTTAGCGAGGGCAGCAGTTTCCAAGCTCTCCGAGATGAGCTGAAGGAAAAGGATGACGAACTGGTGAAGGTCATCAAAAAATACAGCGTTCTTGAGGGGGCGCTAAGGGACAAAGAAAAGGAGCTGGAGGTTAGTAGAGGGGTCGAAGCCCAGTGCGGCGATCTCCAAGTCCAGGTGGTCTTGTTGCTCGCCGAGCTCGAGGAGTGTGAATTCAAAGCGGACGCTTTAAGTGGTGAGGTGGCCGAGTAGGCAGCGGATCTCGAGAAGGCGGAGTCAGCTAGGTCGAGGAATACGAGAAAGGTGGAGGCCTTGGAGATCGTCATCTGTGTTCTTTGTTCCGAGCGAGAGAATGCCTTGGAGACGGCCAGACTAAAAAAAAAAGCGGCTTGACAAACAGATTGGAGAACTAGAGAAAGAGGCTTCTGGCCTTTGTGATCGAGTCGCTACTCTGGAGGCCGTGAAGGCACAATTATTGGCTCGACCATCCTCTTCCCGTGTTTCTGATTTCACTGATGTTCCTCGAGATTCATATGAGGAGTGGATTCACTCCGAGGCCCAGGTGAATATATTCAGAGATCTGATGAGGGCGGGAACTATTTCAGAAATCGTCTTCGAGGATACTCGTGTTAAGGCACGTAGAGCTCGGTTCGCTTGTGGCTATGACCCTGCTACACCGGAGACCGATGATGACGAGGAGGATACGGGCGTGGATCGGATTGAAGAGGATGCCTGGTATGAGGACGAGTATCCCGATGGCGATAGTGATGGTGAAGGTGAAGTGGCAGATGGGGATGACTTAGTCGATCAGGCCAATTAGTAGCTTTTATTTTCCTTCTTATTATTTTGTCGCAGACTTCTACGTTTTTTTTGTGGGCGTCTTTTCGAGCCTTTGTAAGAAAATATTCCGAGGATGAAATACCAGTTTTGTTATTTGTACTGATTCTTTTTTCTTCTGTTCAAGTTTGTATGCTTTTTGATTTTGTTGCCTTGATTTCCTTAGTCGTAATCATCGAACGAGGTCGGAACAAGACCTAAGTTTAATTATGGTCGAGGACCAGTAGATGTTAGTTCGAACGAGGTCAAACATATCTTATGTCTATTTATGGTCGAGGGTCGATTAGGTGTTAGTTCGAACAACGTCGAATGTAACCTATACTTAGTTATGGACAAGGGCCGATTAGTTGTTGATTCAAACGAGATTAATATCACTTATGCTTGATTATGGCCGAGGGCCGATTAGGCGTCAATTCGAACGAGGTCGAATATCATCTATGCTTAATTATGGCCGAGCGCTGATTAGGCATAGATTCGAACGAGGTCGAATATCACATATGCTTGATTATGGCTGAGGGCCGATCAGGCGTTGATTCGAACGAGGTCGAATATCACCTATGCCTGATTATGATCGAGGGCCGATTAGGCATTGATTCAAACGAGGTCGAATATCACCTATGCTTGATTATAGATGAGAGCTGATTAGGTGTTGCATTTGTCGGCGGTAGGATTTTAAGGCAATGTTGCTTTGCTTGTACATTTGGAGAAAATAGAAATAAATTTCATGCATTTGTGCTTTGTTCATACACTTGAAGAAATTTACATATTTCCCGGGCACTGGCTGGCATTTCAGTCCTAGTCCCAGTCTATCTAGTCCCTTCATTGGTCAACCTGGAGAATTATTGAGAGGTCGAGCAATAAACTAGCCGTTGCGCACTTCAATCCTGAAGTGTCCCCTTCATCGCCTCGTTTAAAACCTCCTCGAGAAAACCCAATTAGGATAAAACTCAAGTGAGGGAAAAAGAGTACGACTTTGGGGATGCTTCATATTTTAAAATTTGAAGTACTTGAGATGTGTAATATTCCAGTTGTTTGGTAGTCGCTTTCCTTCCATCGTTTCTAGCTGGAATGACCCTTTGTTCGTTGTTGCCGCGATTTTGTACGGGCCTTCCCAATTTATTCCTAGTTTGCTTTCCCGTGAGTCTTTGCTTGCTTGTGTTTTAGCTGTAAGCACGTAGTCCCTGACTTTGAGTAGCCTGATCTTCGCCTTTTTATTATAATAGCATTCTGCTTGTTGCTTTTGGGCGACCATTCTTACATAGGCTATATCTCTTCGTTCCTTGACTTCGTCGAGCTCCTGCCTTCTGCTGTCATCGTTCCGGGGTCCGCTGTCGTGGGAGTATATTAGGATGGGTTCCTCGACCTCGATTGGTATTACTGCATCAGTCCCACAGACTAATGAGTATGGCGTCTCTCCTGTGCTCGTCTTTGGTGTTATTCGGTAGGCCCAGAGTTCTTTTGGTAATATTTCTGTCCATAATCCTTTGGCGTCCTCTAGTTTCTTCTTCATGATATGCAGTATCGACTTATTGGAGGATTCCGCTTGCCCATTGCCCGCATAGTGGTATGGCGTTGAGAGTATTCTTTTGATATGCCATTTTTCAAAAAAATCAGCGATCCTTTTTCCCGCAAACTGGGGTCCGTTGTCGCAACTGATCTCTTTGGGGATACCGAAACGGCAAATGATGTTTTTCCATATGACGGCGATCACTTCCTGTTCGCGTATTTGGGCGAATGCTCATGCTTCTACCCATTTAGAGAAATAGTCAGTTAAAACCAAAAGAAATCATACGTTACCTCGTCCTACCGGGAGGGGGCCCACGATGTCCATTCCCCATTTGATGAACGGCCAAGGGGAAGTCACTGAGTGTAGGTGTTCGCCTACTTGGTGGATCATTTGGGCATACTTCTGGCATTGCTCACATTTTTTCACGAAATCTGCGGCCTCCTTTTTTCATGGTGGGCCAGTAATACCCTGCCCGTATGAGGCATCTGACCAAAGCTCAATTGCCGGAGTGAGCTCCACAGTGGACTTCATGTACTTCTTCAAGAACGCGCTGCGTCTTTGGGCCTAAGCATTTCGCCAGAGGGCCGCCATACGTCCTCTTGTACAGGTTGTTATGAATGATGCTGTATCTGGCTACTTGCATTCGCAGTTTCTTGGCCTCTTTTTTATCATTTAGGAGTACGCCATCCTGCAAATATGTAACAATAGGGTTCCGCCAGTCCCGAGTCATGTGTATGGTTCTTACCTCGATTTGATCTATCAATGAGTTGAGGAGGTGGACCACATTTCTTTCTCCGGTTGTAATATTTTTGGTGGTTGCGGCTAATTTGGTGAGACCGTCCGCCTTGGTATTCTATGCTCGGGGGATCTGGTCAAGCTAACATTCATCGAACCCGGATAGCAGCTTATAGATTTTGGTCTAGTACTTCTGTAACTTTTGCTCCTTGATTTGGAAAGTCCCTGTGACTTGGTTGACCACGAGTTAAGAATCGCACCGCAGTCTTAGCCGCTTCGCCCCAAATTTAAGTGCTAGTTTTAGTCCTGCAATTACGACCTTATAGTCGGCGTCGTTATTAGTCATGTCCGGGCATCTTATGGACTGGCAAATTACTTCGCTTGTTGGAACTTCGAGTACGAGTTCCAACCCAGGCCCTGATGCGTTAGACGCACCATCAGTGTATAGTACCCAGAAGTCTTGTGTTTGGGGAGAAGCATGGACAACTTCTTTTTCGACTTCGGGCATTATTTTTGCACTAAAGTTGGCGATGAAGTCTGCGAGGACCTGTGACTTTATTGCTGTTCGCGGCCGATATGTGATATCGTGCTCGCTTAGTTCAATGGCCCAATTGGCCAATCTGCCCGATAACTCGGGTTTATGCAAAATGCTTCTTATGGGAAAAGTCGTGACAACCGAGATGGGGTGGCATTGAAAATATGGTCTAAGCTTTCGTGAAGCTACGATTAAGGCTAGAGCCAGTTTTTCGAGATGGCGGTATCTTGTCTCGACTTCGACTAGTGTTTTGCTAATGTAATAAATGGGAGATTGCGTACCTTTATTTTCTCGTACCAGGACCGATCTCACAGCTACTTCCGACACGGCGAGATAGACGAGGAGGGGCTGTCCCGGTTTTGGTTTTGAAAGAAACGATGGCGATGACAAGTACACCTTTAACTCCTTCAGGGCTTGGACGCACTCAGGGGTCTATTGGAGGCCATTATCCTTTTTGAGTACGCCGAAGAACTTATGGCACCTATCGGAGGATCGTGAAATGCACCTCGAAAAGGCGGCGATACGGCCAGTCAACCTCTGGACCTTTTTTTTGGTGATCAAATGCTCTGGTATCCCTTCGATGGCCTTGATTTGATCGGGATTGACCTTGATACCTCGCCGCGACACTAGGAAACCCAAGAATTTTCCTGAGGCCACGCCAAATGCACATTTTTCGGTGTTCAGTTTCATGTCGTATTGCCTGAGTATACCGAAGGCTTCTCTCAAGTGGTCGATATGATCTTCTCTCCTTTTGGATTTGATCAGCATGTCGTCTATGTAGATTTCCATCATTTTACTGAGTTGGTCTTTGAACATCTTCGTCACCAACCTTTGATAAGTTGCCCCTGCATTTTTCAGTCCGAAAGGCATGACCCTGTAGCAGCACGTCCCCTGGTGGGTGATGAAGATGGTTTTTTCCTGATCCTCTTCCTCCATCAGGATCTGATTATAGCCCGAGTATGCATCCAAGAAGCTTAGTAGGTCGTGTCCAGCCGTTGTGTCAATGAGTTGGTCGATATAGGGTAATGGAAATGAATCCTTGGGGCAAGCTTTGATCATGTCAGTGAAATCTACACACATCCGCCATTTGCCGTTCTTCTTTTTCACCATGACTACATTGGTGACCCATTGGGAGTACTTATACTCCCTGACGGAGCCATTTTCCAATAATTTTTCCACTTCTTCACATACCGTGTCATTAATTGTGGAGTTGAACTTGCGCCTGACCTGCCTCACCGGGGGGTGGAATGGATCGACATACAATTTCTGCATGGCGATCTCCTTTGGGATAACTTGCATATCTGCATGGCTAAAAGAAAACAAGTCCGCATTAGCAGTTAGGAATTCACGAAAGTTACCCGGTTCCCGAAGTTTGCAGCCGATGTAAGCTTTTTTGCTGTGGTCATTGCTGTCTAACTGAACGGGGTCGAGGTCCTCTATGGTCGATCCTACGGCCTCGACCATATCGGGGTCTCTTATGACATCCATGCTGTCATCACATATCGACCTCGACCCTATTGGTTGCTATGCCTCTTTTTCTTTATCCTTTGTCTGTTGGGTGGCCGTACAGTCTAAGGCGATGCGGTAGCATTCCTGGGACGTGCGTTGCTCCCCTCGTATGCTGAATATTCACCATGGAGTTGGGAATTTGATGAATTGGTACGAGCTGGAGGGGATGGCTCTCATGGTGTGTATCCATGGTCGCCCTATTATGGCGTTGTATGTTGTGTCCTAGTCCATGATATGGAATGTGGTTTCCTGAGTGACGCCACCTGCTAGGACGGGGAGTGTGACCTCGCCGGATGTTCGTTCAACTGCATTGTTAAAACATGTTAGTGTGATATTATCTTATCCTCGAGTTTCATTTGCGCAAATAATCGAGGATGGATAATGCATGCACCGCTGCCATCATCTACCATAATCCGCCTCACGTCTGTATCTAAAATTCATAAAGTGATAACTAGAGCATCATAGTGAGGGCGATTTTGGCGGCCCTTGATATTGTTCACGTCCTCTGGCAAAGTTAGTCCTTCCCCAATCGCTCAGCAATTCTTTGAGGTTTCCCCGTCGTAGCATGTCTACGACCTCCTGTCTTAGGGTGATGCAATCTTCAGTTTTGTGTCCTCGCTCTTGATGGAACTCGCAGAGGGCATCTGATTTTCTGGTATTCGTGTCTGACCTCATTTTTTGTGGCCATTTCACCTTCGGTCCAAGCTTCTCCAAGGCATAAACTATCTCTGTACACACAAAAATTGTGAGCGGATAATAAAGGGGGCATATCTTTCTCATTCCAGTGAGTCCCTATTCTTGATCGGGGTGGGCCTTCTTCATGGCGAGATGAGGACGTAGCGGTGGTTCTGAAGTATGGGAGATGTCGTTCCTGGTTGGATCGCGAGGCCGCGAGGTCTCTTCTAATATCGTTTCTTCGATCTTTCTTGGATTCTACTTGCATCGAGGTCAATGATGGGTCGGCCCATTGAGGTCATCCTCGCCTGCTCGGACTTCGGCACAATAAGCGTTGTGTATCTCGTCCCAAGCAGTTGGGAGGCACTTCATAAGTCGACTTAGTAACTCCCTTGTTGCCCTCGAAGTATTTCTGCTCAGCCCATTTTGAAAAGCTGCTACCGCCATTCCTGCCGATACATTTGGCAAGGTCATTCTTACTCGATTAAAACGGGCGAGGAAGTCTCAGTCCCTCTCCTGGAGAATGTTTAATAGCAAAGATGCCGTTTACTCTTGCCTCGGCCTTCTTGGCCCCGGTAGCCATTACGAACTTATCGGGTATTTCCTCGAAGGTTTCAATGGAACGTGCAGGCAGTTGTGAATATCAGGTTAACGCACCTCCTGTGAGGGTCTCGCCGAATTTCTTTAGCAGAATAGAGGATACTTGTTCTTTAGCGAGGTCATTGTCTTTCACACCGGTGACGTATTGAGTCACATGATCTTTGGGGTCGGTCGTATCATTGTATATTTTCATATAAGGCAACATTTTAAAGATCTTTGCTATGGCATGTGGGGCAGCACTATCACTGTATGGCTGCTCGATGAACCGACCGGCATCTCTCTTTCGCAAGAGCTTAGGAGCGCCCGGTATTTTATCGACCCTTTCTTGGTGCTACCTCATTTGGTCTCGAAGTACCTTGTTCTCATTTTTCATTTCCTCCATCATTTTCAGAAAGTATATGTAAACCCCCAAGAGAAATTGTTAGACGGATATATATTATTTATCTATGTTCCTCGATAGAGAATTATCAGATATCAGAAAAGTATTATAGCCGCGAGAGTGTCGTCACCTGCATTGCTAACAAAATTATGAGTAATACCTGTCGTTGCAGGAGGAGGAAGGAGTCGATCATGTTGCTCGTCCATCGGTGGTATAATACAAGTTCTTGCATTTTATGTGGACGTATCCCGAACGGGCTTATAGAGGACGCTGGTCAACGTATCAGTTAGCCATGCTTCAAGGAGCTTCTTTATTGTTGGCGGCGCCTCCTCTACCACGGATGTGGAGGCTGTCTTACCAAGAGATTTTGTGATGCTTCAGTGGGGACGGGGTGATCCACCTCGCCTGGGGGAGACATTGGGTGTTGTGTCCTCGTCCACTGCTTCAGAGCTCTTATGGATGACGTTCATGAGGTTGGTTAGGAGGTCACTCATTATTCTCATTCTTTCTTCTCTGTTACCTGCCATATTAGATCTATGTTTGCAGAGAGAAAAGGTCCTTATTCTACTTTTTTTTTTTTTAAATGTTAGTAACCAGTGTTGATTGTAGATCTAGAAGAAACTAAAAGATTTAACTAGAAAATCCCCACAGACGGCGCTAAATTGTTTGACCAAAAAATATAACTTTCGGCTAAACTATTATATTTATGTAGTAGTGGGTTAAATCTAGTTAATGATAACAATTCTAGATGCGAATCTTGAGAAAGTGTGTGAAGTGGGCAGATCCAGTGAAGTGCTGACAATGATAAGCACTAAATATTCATAAAGTATGAGCAGTAATGGAGGTGTAACTAGCAATAAATAGCAATAAATGATATTTAAGTAAATAGGAGGAATGATTCACCCAATAAAGAATGGATTATACGAATGTATTAGGAGAATATCTTTTATATTAGGCGAATATCTTTTATATTAGGAGATTATATTTTATATTAGGAGAGTATCTTTTATGTTAGGAGAATATCTTTTATTATTCCATATCTTCCATTGATTTGACTTAGTCCCTATACTAATCCCTATTGGTCTTTGATTTGTATTCTAGCACTATAAATAGGGTTCATGTAAACCATTGAGAATCAACAAAGAAGATCATATTCCTTCATGGTAATCAGAGCCTTTCTACCCTAATTTTTTTCTTTTATTCGCCCATCCCCTCATCATGGGTGATGAACCGGCCACTATTAACAACAACAACCCCATTGCCGACAAACCTATACGGTCACCAACATCAACAACAAGATTCGTATTCTTGATGGCAAGAAGGTCTCATACTCTTCTTGGGTCAAATTATTCAAGCTACACGTCCGTGCCTACAAAGTACTTGATCACATCGATGGCACCAAACCACCCGAAGAAACCGATCCTACCTTTGCCGCGTGGTCGGAACTCGACGCGCTAATCCTACAATGGATTTACAGTACCATTTCGGACGAGTTGCTTGCCCGTGTACTGGACAACGTCATCACAGCTAGAGAAACTTGGCTTAAAATCCAGGACATCTACATCAATAACAAACATGCTCGAGCCGCAACTCTTGAACAAAAGTTTACCAACATCACCCTGTCATCTTGTTCCTCCTTCGATGACTATTGTCAAACTTTGAAAGACATCGCAAGCCAACTCGCTGATGTCGATCAACCAGTCACAGAGAGCAGATTAGTGATACAAATGGTGCGTGGTCTTCCAGTTGAATACGATACTATCGGCGCCATCATCAATCAAAGCTGCCCCTCTTGGGATGATGCACGAGGTATGGTCGAAGCCGAACAACAGAGACAAGCCGCCAGACCAGGCTCCGATCGATCGGCGGTCTTGTTGAACTCCATTGCCCAACCGCTGCCACCAACTCGCAACACCACCTCACCATACCCAAATGGTTACAAAGGCAAAAATTATGACCTAGTCAAGGCAGCAAGAGGACGGGGACCGCCGACCCGCGATGGCCGAAATAATCGCGACGCCAGGTACCACGGTGACGCCAGGCAGCACGGCGGCAGACAGAGCAGCGGACGAAGCAGCGGCCATTTTCCAGCATCCCCTAATCTGAATGGTGGGCTTTCTAGGTTTTCTTATTACCCACAACTTACACAAAATGGGCCTCCAAACAATTATATTCAAAATTGGACTCCACCACCCAGCCCATATCCCTCTCAACCATTTCAGGCCCATGTTGCAACCCAGAATAATTTTTCAGCACCACCAGGTTTCGGCCCAACAGGAAATAATGCTCTCAACCCAAGTGATATCGGCACAGCTCTCACAAATTTGAATCTGAATTACACTGACCCACAGTGGTACATGGACACCGGTGCATCCTCACACATCACATCGGATTCAGGTAAATTAATCACTCCATGTTTATTACCTATAAGTCCTATTTTTGTCGGTAATGGTCAATGTTTACTTATTAGTGGTTCCGGTAATGGCTTTTACAAACTTCCCAACAAAACCTACCAATTAAATCAAATTATCCACTCCCCACATATCATTAAAAATTTATTATCAGTTCGTAAATTTACAATTGATAATTAAGTTTCCATTGAATTTGACCCTTTTGGGTTTTCTTTAAAGGACCTCAAGGATGGACACCTCCTTTCCCGACATAATAGCAATGGGGATCTTTATCCACTCACTCCGCCCGCATTCTCTCTCATGTCATCAACATCCACACCATGGCACGATCGTCTTGGACATCCCGGAGCGAATGTGCTAAATTACCTTAGTCGTTATTTTATTCATAAATGTAAGGTTGAACATCTAGCTTGTCACTCCTGTCAAGTTTCCAACAGTAAACGGTTACCTTTTGTTGATTCTGTTTCTAGTACAATTAAACCGTTTGATATTATTCATTGTGATCTGTGGATGTCACCAGTTTTGAGTAATTCGGGATATAAATATTATATGGTTCTTCTTGACAATTTCACACATTATGTTTGGGTGTATCCACTAAAATATAAATCTGAAACCTTTCCCACTTTCTCAAAATTTCATAAACTAATCCAAACCCAATTCAACTCGGTCATTAAAACTTTTCAATGTGACCTCGGGGGGGAATTCGATAACAATGAATTCAAAAATTTTGCTGCTCTTAATGGCCTCGTGTTCCTTTTTTAATGCCCACAAACATCCCAACAAAACGGTAGATCCGAAAGAATGATCCGCCGTTTAAATGACATTATCCGGGCACTCCTTGTTCATGCTCGTCTTCCATCCACCTTTTGGGTAGAAGCACTTCACACTGCCGCCTATCTTCACAATATCCTTCCTACAAAGAGACTGCACTTCCAAACACCTGCATTTGCCCTCTACCTTCACCATCCAACATATGATCACCTTCGTGTATTCGGTTGTGCGTGCTATCCCAACATGTCGGCTACCCAAACCAACAGCCTCTCCCCTCGATCAACCCATTGCATCTTCTTAGGATACCCACCAGATTTTCGTGGCTACCGTTGCTATGACCCCATCTCCGGGCGCGTTCATCTCTCACGTCATGTTGTCTTTGACGAACATACGTTCCCATTCAACGAACCTTTATCACCCACAACTTATACATTCTTTGATGAACCTCTTCCACATCTTTCACCATTCTTCCAACCTACATTCACACCCACTCCATCAACCGGCCAACCGCCACACCCACACCTCCACCCAACAATCCTTCATCTATTCCATCAACCAACACCACCCAATCCCTCCCAAAAACTGCATCCACTGACCCA
>MCJB01018063.1:0-68750 GCA_002018475.1 Nicotiana obtusifolia | reverse complement strand
AACCTAGCCGCAACCTCCACCATCTCACCGGTCCCCACAACCTATGTTAAAGCCCTAAAGGACCCTAACTGGCTACGTGCCATGAACGATGAATTTAGTGCCTTGCAGGTTAATAATACATGGGAATTGGTTCCAAGACCGACTGATAGACCAGTTATCCGCTCAATATGGTTGTTCCGTCACAAGTTTAAATCTGATGGCACCTTGGATCGGTATAAGGCACGTCTTGTATGCAATGGCAAATCTCAGACTATTGGAATTGATTGCACGGAAACTTTTAGTCCTGTGGTGAAACCAGCAACCATTCGTGCAGTTTTATCATTGGCGGTATCGAGGTCCTGGCCTATTCACCAACTTGATGTGAAAAATGCCTTCCTAAATGGCGACTTGCAGGAAACGGTCTTCATGAATCAACCTCCAGGTTTTGTTCACCCTCAGTTCCCTAACCATGTTTTTGTCGTCTCCGGAAATCCCTATATGGTTTAAAACAGGCACCAAGAGCGTGGTACTCACGGTTTTCTTCATTCATCACATCTCTGGGATTTCGAAGCAGCACGTGTGATACATCTCTATTCATTTATAAGAATGGGGAACAGCTCGCCTATCTACTACTATATGTCGATGACAGTGTCCTCACGGCTAACCAACCAGCTCTCCTCCACAGTATTATCTCCCGGCTTTATTTTCCTAATATAAAATATATTCTCCTAATATTATGGTTTGTTCAAATATTTTCTTTTGAAACATTGACTGTCACGTTGCTAAAATTATTTGACCCAAGATATAGAAAAAATGAACTAAAGATATATATTCACATTAAAACAAGGTAGGTGATATATAATCTTTTTGTGTAATTTGAATTCTCAAACATACATTGTATAAAAAATACATGTTCCTTATAATATCTTTCCAAAATTTTTACTTACCGTGTTAAGTGATTTCATCTAATTTAAATTAAAAGAAAAGCTTTTTTTAGAATTTAAGACTATTAGTATTGGTAGAATTAAAAGACAAATTTTTTTGTAATTCGGCAGTGCAACGATACTGAACAATGAATAAAACAATAACGATAAATAAGGAACAAAAAGTGCAAAAATAGGTGTAAAATATAAATTAAATAATAAGAGTTATTTGAATTTGAAATCAGAAAGTATATTTCAGTTATGACGAGAAAAAATTATACATTTGTATAATAGCACGTAACTCAAATTTTAATAGATAAAGTCAACAACCAAAAATATTAGGCAATGAAAAAATCCAAAGCAAAAATTACAATTATAAGAGATTGTTTAATATGATAATATTGATATTTAAAATTCAATATTTTATATTAACGCTAATTAAAAAATAAGAATAATTTAATGCTATGGGATACAATAAAAGAATGTCAAATATTTAAAAAATGATAGAGTTATAACAAATAAAGAGAACTCCGGTTTATACTTTGGACCAATTTGAAATCACAATTTAGTATTAATATGTCATTATTTTGACTATAGAAGAATTCTAAACGGGAAAAACTACTTAAAATATCACCAAAAAGGTACAAAAAGGTGGAGAAAAATAGTATGAGGATATTATACTTTGACTTGATTAAAAATGAAATAAAGTTACAAAATAATACTCAAAATATTATTGATAAATTTAAATTTTATAAAAACTATGAACACTTAAATTTTTGTAGTAAGAAAAATCTGTTTTATCTATATAATATTAAAAATAATAATACATAACAAGAAGTTACGGGGCAAGCTAATAAAAATTACCTCGCAATGTGATAATTCTAAATAAGAATAATGCAATAAGAAGGACAAGACTTATTTGAATTTGAGATGACAAAATCTTTTTTGAATTATGATGAGAAATGTTATACATATTGTAACGACCCGACTTGTTGTTTTGAGAATTCGCGTCTCGTTCAGTGGCTTAAGGTCTCGAGCAGTTTCATAATATGTATTATGACTTGCGTGTGTGGTCGAGTTTGATTTTCGGATGATTTAGAATTAAATCGAGAGAGAGCAATTATTATTTTAGAAGCTAAAATAAAAAGAGTTAACCGGAGTGTTGACTTTTGTGCAAACGACTCCAAAATAGAATTTTGATGATGTCAATAGCTTTGTATGGCGATTTGGGACTTAGGCTTATGTCCGAATTTGGACTTGAAAACCTGTAGGACAATTTGGCACATTTCGGCAAAAATTTGGAAGATGTTCTTAAAATATTTATAAATTCTACCGTAAGTCGATTGGTAGATAACGAGGTCGGATTTCGAACCCAGAAATTTGAAACAGCTTCATTATGTCATATATGAATTGTGTGCAGAATTTAAAATCAAGCGGAGTTGGTTTGGTATGAATCGACATTAGTTTTTTTTTTTAATTCGGAAGTTCATAAGTTTCTTAGGCTTGAATCGATGCGTGATTCGAAATTTTTAGGTTTGGTTCCTTGGAAAAATTCTTGAATAGATCTTGTGTGAAAGTGGCGGTTATTGAATGACCTTGGCCAGGGTGAAATAGAAAAGTTCTGTCACCAGCGCCCAGGGTAGCGGGGGGGGCGCTAGCCTTGGCACTGGGATTTTTTTGAGATTCTGGAAACAGCGCCACAGGCAGCGCCTCATGCCACCTGTGGCGCAACAAATATTAGGTCTCTATGAAAGGGGGGAGGGGGTGGTTCGCCATTTTTGACATAAACAGAGTTGAGGAGCTCGTTTGACCGATTTTCAGAGGCAAACTTCACAAATTGGACTGGGTAAGTAATCTTAACTTAACTATTTCTAGCACCTATGTCGTGATTTGGGGGATTAGAATAGAGATTTTCCCAAAATTGATTTGAGGATTTGGAGGTCGAGTTGACGTCAAAATTCGGTAAAATTGGTATGGTTAGACTCATGGTTGAATGGGCATTCATATTTTTATAACTTTTGTCGGGTTCCGAGACGCGGGCCCCACTGTTGATTTTTGGAGTTGAATTTTGGATTTTTATTGGAAAATTTAGTATTTTCATATGGAATTGATTCCTATAATTAGTGTTGACTATATCAAATTAATTGTGACTAGATTTGAGGCGTTCAGAGGCAAATTCGCGAGGCAAAGGCTTATTGGAATAAAGAATTTCACAGTTTGAGGTAAGTAACACTTCTAAACTTGGTTCTCAGGGTATGAATCCCTGAATTGAGTGTTATATGATTGGTAAGGAGGTGATACACATGCTAGGTGAAGAGCGTCTGGGCGTGCATCATAGAAATTGTGACTTAATTGATTCCATGGAGTCCCATAATCAAATAAACATGCCATTTACCACATATCCTCCAGGTGTTAGAGAAATTGAGCTGAAACTCATATAAAGATCATGCTTAGGCTACGTGCCTATATTTTTGGGACCTACAGAGGTCGTGTTGCTGTTGGATTAATTGTTTAAAATGTAATTTGTACTCAGTCACATCTAATATTTGCATATCATATCTCACTCTCTGTTGCCATTTATTGATACATCATATCATTATGTCGGGCTGATTCTCATTACATTGTGAGCCCGAGAGACTGGAGAGATTAATGACTAACTGAGGCTGAGGGCCTAACCGTGAGTTATATTTATGGGATCGGGCTGCACGCCGCAGCATATTTTATTAATTTATGCCTGGATCTGGCTTATTATAGCGCTTGGGCTGAAGGAACCCCTCCGGAGTCTGCAACCCACATAGTGAGCACAATGGATATTATATTGGGATGAAGTTCCCTAGGTATGGAGTTTCCATATACATATTCACATTTGGGATGGAGTACCTTGGGCATGGAGTTTCCCTATACACTTATATTTGGGATGGAGTTCCCTAGGCATGGAGTTGCCCTATACATTTACATTTGGGATGGAGTTCCCTAGGCTGGATTAGCCATATACAGTACTGAGCGACTAACTGTCAGTTGCTATTTATATTGATGGATGGATCTTCCCTACGCTCGACCTGCCCATATAGTATTGAGTGATTGAGTACTCTGAGAGTTTGAGTACGCGATACTTCCATGGTAGTGTACCATATAGAACATGTACATTGCATGTAGATATAGAGATATCATATTCCTTATATCATTCAAAGTTGATTTATTTTACCTGTATTGGGCTTATCTGTTGAACTTTAAAACATGTCTACATTTCTGCACTGTTATTTCTATATTGGACTGTACTTGTTGAGCTCGTCATTACTTTCAGCCTAAAGGTTAGTCTTGTTACTTATCAAGTACATTGGGTCGGGTGTACTCATACTACACTCTGCACTTCATGTGCAGATCTAGGTACTTTGGGATACGACGGTTGCTAGACTCTGGTGATTTATCAATTGGAGACTATCGAGGTAGCTGCCTTGGGGTTCGCAGACCTTGACTCTCTTTCCTTTCAGTTGTTTGTACTGTTCTATATTTCTAGACAGTGTTCTTGTATCAGAAAGACTATGTTATCATTTAGATACTGATATACTAGTGACACCGGGTTTTGGGAGTGTATTTTATAAAGACTCAGTATTTTGTATCAGAAATGGTGTATTTTACCCTTACATTTATTTATTATGTTTTCGAGCTTAAAAGAATTTGTAGTTATTGAGGTTGTCGGCTTGCCTAGTATCGAGATGGGCGCCATCACGACAGGTGAGATTTTGGATCGTGATAAGTTGGTATCAGAGCCTAGGTTATATAGGTCTCACGAGTCATGAGTAGGTTTAGTAGAGTCTTGCAGATCGGTACGGAGACGTCTATACTTATCTTCGAGAGGCTGCAGAACCCTTAGGAAAATTTCACTTTCTTGTTCTGTCGTGCGAATTTGTTAATTCCGGAAACTAAATTTTTGTTATTCTATTTTCTCACAGATGGTGAGGACACGTACTACTGGATCAGACGGTCAGCCACCAGTGCCACTAGTTAGGGCCACGAGAGGCCGGGGCCGTGGTAGAGGTTGAGGTATAGCTCGTACAGCAATTAGAGCAGCACCAGTAGAATCACCAGTAGCTCTACCTCAGAGCAGGTTCTAGATATAGTTGAGCCGGCGGGACCGGCTCAGGCACCAGCTATGCCTATTGTGATTCCAGGCCTTCAGGAGGCTTTAGCCCAGTTATTGACTGTTTGCACTGGCCTTGGTCAGGTGGTTTCGGCTCGGGCCCCACCAATCACTTCTCAGGCCGGGGGAGGTACTCAAACACCCTGTCACCCGTACTCTAAAGCAGGTAGTGCACGGACTTCAGTGAGGCACTATTATTCCAGCCGATTGCAGCTGCTCAGGCCCAGGTTTGTCCTATTATGAATGACGAGGAGCAGAAGAGACTAGATTGATTTGGGAGACTCCGTCCTCCATCATTCATGTGGAACTGAGTCAAAGGATGCCTAGGATTTCTTAGACATATGCTAGCGGATTCTTCATACATCGGGTTTTCTAGAGACTAGTGCCTTCAGATGGTGGGAGACTTATGAGAGAAGCAGATCAGTTGGTGCAGCACCACTTTCATGGCATGAGTTCTCCGTATTATTCCCGGAGAAGTTTGTGCCACAGACCCACAGAGAGGAACGGTGCAGGCAGTTCGAGCATTTACATCAGGAGGACTTGTCCATGACCCAGTATGAGATGCGATTTTCAAAATTGTCTCATCATGTAGTCTGGGGAATGTAGTAGGTGCTAAGTTCGACGAGGTGGTTGACGACTAGAAATGGTCCGTACTCAGGAGCGTGAGGACAGGGAGGCCAAAAGGTCTCGTGGTCAGGGTAATTCCAGTGGTTTTCCCTCTGGGAGTCAGTCCTATCACAACAGGGGTCGAACTTATAGGCCCGATCAGATGGCTTGTTTAGCTCACCGTGGAACATAAGCTAGCCATGATTCATATAGTGCTCGACCGAGTCAGTCTTCTCTTAGTGCACTTCTAGCTCAGAGTTTATCTCGTGCACCATTGGTTTAGGGTTCATCTGTACCAGGTTCTTCTGGTAGTTATTCTGGTTCTCGAGGTCCACCTCAGCACTTGCCGCCATTGTCCGAGAAGGGTTGTTTTGCTTGTGGAGATTTAGGTCATATGAAGAGACATTGTCGCTGCCTTTCGCGAGGTCCAGTTTAGCAGGGGAGTCAGGTTGCGACTCCCGCACCAGTTATTTCACCACCAGCCAAGCCAGCACGGGTTGGGGCACAGGTAGCTAGAGGTCGCCCTAGAAGGAGGGAAAATCAGGTGGCGGTCAGGCTAGATTCTATGCTATTCCTGCCAGGCCAGATGCCGTTGCCTTAGACACAGTAATCACAAGTATTGTCTCAGTATGCCACCGGGATGCTTCTATATTATTTGACTCTGGTTCCATATATTCGTATCTCTCGTCATATTTTGCTTGTTGTCTGGATATGTCCTGTGAGTCCTTAGTCTCGCCTGTTCATATGTCTACGCCGGTGGCCGATACTATTATTGTGGACCGCATGGATCGATCGTGTGTAGTGACTATTGGGGGATTGGAGACTAGAGTATATATCTTATTTCTTAGTAAGGTTTATTTCGATGTGATCTTGGGTATGGATTGGTTGTCTCCATGTCATGCTATTTTGGATTGTCACGCTAAGACCGTGACGTTGGATTACCAAGGATCGAGTGGAGAGGTTCTCTAGATTTTGTTCCAAGTAGAGTAATTTCTTACTTAAAGGCCCAACGAATGGTTGGGAATAGATGTTTGTCATATTTGGCCTTTGTAAGAGATGTTGATGGAGACACTACTACAATTGACTCTATACCGGTAGTGTGAGACTTTTTTGATGTATTTCCTGCAGAACTGTTGGGAATGCCACCCTACTGGGGCATTGATTTTGATATTGACTTGGTGTCGGGTACTCAACCCAATTTTATTCCTCCGTATCGTATGTCACCAGCTGAATTGAAGGAATTGAAAGAGCAGGTTCATGAACTTCTTGATAAGGGGCTTATTAGGCCTAGTGTGTCTCCTTGGGGTGCACCAGTTCTATTTGTGAAAAAGAAAGACAGTACTATGCGGATGTGTATCGACTACAGACAGTAGAATAAAGTTACAATCAAGAACAAGTATCCTTTTCCACGTATTGAGGATTTATTTGACTAGCTTCAGGGAGCGAGGGTGTTCTCCAAAATTGATTTGAGATCTGGGTATCACCAGTTGAAAGTTCGGGATTCAGATATTCTAAATACGACATTCAGGACCCATTATGGTCACTATGAATTTCTCGTGATGTCTTCTAGGCTGACCAACACCCCAGCAGTATTTATGCACTTGATCAATAGTGTATTCCAGCCGTATCTTGATTTGTTTGTCGTAGTATTTATTGATGATATTCTGGTGTACTCACGTAGCTAGGAGGAACATGCACAACATTTGAGTATTGTACTACAGAGGCTGAGGGAGGAGAAACTTTATGCCAAATTCTCTAAGTGTGAGTTCTGGCTTAGTTCGGTGGCACTCTTGGGACACATAGTGTCCAGTGATGGAATTAAGTGGAGCCGAAGAAGATAGAGGCAGTTCAGAGTTGGCCGGGGCCATCTTCAGCTACTGAGATTCGGAGTTTTCTCGGCTTAGTCGGTTATTATCGTCGCTTTGTGGAGGATTTCTCGTCCATTGCTGCGCCTATGACCAAATTGACCCAGAAAGGTGCTCCATTTAGGTGGTCGGATGAGTGTGAGGAGAGCTTTCAGAAGCTCAAGACTACTTTGACCATAGCTCCAGTTCTAGTTTTGCCTTCATCGTCGGGTTCTTATATTGTATATTGTGATTCTTCTCAGATTGGTATTGGGTGTGTCTTAATGCAGAAGGGTAGAGTGATTGCTTATGCTTCGTGCCAGTTGAAGCCACATGAAAAGAACTACCCTATTTATGATTTAAAGTTGCAGCTATTGTTCATGCATTAAAGATTTGGAGGTACTATCTCTACGATGTGTCTTGTGAGGTATTTAAAGACCATTGGAGTCTTCAGAACTTATTCAAATAGAAGGATTTAAATTTGAGGTAGCGGAGATGGTTGGAGCTGCTAAAGAACATTGATATTACTATTCTGTATCATCCCGGGAAAGCCAATGTGGTAGCCGATACCTTGAGTAGGAAGGCAGTGAGTATGGGCAGCCTGGCATTTATTCCCGTTGGTGAAACACCGCTTGCAACAGATGCATAGGCCTTAGCCAATCAGATCATGAGATTAGATGTTTTGGAGCCCACTCGGGTTCTAGCTTGAGTGATTTCTCGGTCTTCCTTATATGACCGCATCAGAGAGTACCAGTATGATGATCCCCATTTGCTTGTCCTGAAGGACACAGTTCAGCACGGTGATGCCAAATATGTTACTATTGGAGATGATAGGATGTCGAGAATCTAGGGTCAGATTTGTGTACCAAATGTAGATGGACTGTGGGAGTTGATTCTTGAGGAGGCCCACACTGTGCGGTATTCCATTCATCCAAGTGCCGCAAAGATGTATCAGGACTTGAGACAACACTATTAGTGAAGGAGGATGAAGAAAGATATAGTAAGGTTTGTAGCTTAGTGTTTAAACTGTCAGCAGGTGAAGTACAAGCATTAGAGACCAGGCGGATTGCTTCAGAGACTTGAAATTCCGGAGTGGAAATGGGCGCGTATTACCATGGACTTCGTAGTTGGACTCCCATGGACTTTGAGAAAGTTTGATGCTATTTGTGTTATTGTGGATCGGTTGACCAAGTCCGCACATTTTATTCCAGTCGGTACTACTTATTCTTATGAGAGGTTGGCTGAGATCTATATCCGCGCGATTGTTCGCCTTCACGATGTGCCAGTGTCCATCATTCCAAATCAGGGCATGCAGTTCACGTCATAGTTTTGGAGAGCAGTGAAGCAAGAGTTAGGCACACATGTTCAGTTGAGTACAACATTTCACCCTCAGACGGTGGAGCCGGTGGCCATTTTGGATCGGCAGGTTCGAAAGTTGAGGTTAAAGGACATAGCCACAGTGAAAGTGCAATGGAGAGGTCAGCCAGTCAGAGAAGCTACCTGGGAGACTGAGCGTGAGATGCGGAGCAAATACATTTGAGACTCCAGTTATGATTCTAAACCATTCAAGGACGAACATTTGTTTAAGAGGGGAGAATGTAACGACCCCACTTGTTATTTTGAGAATTAGCGTCTCGTTCGGTGGCTTAAGGTCTCGAGCAGCTTCGTAATGTGTATTATGACTTGCATGTGTGGTTGAGTTTGGCTCTCGGATGATTAGGAATTAACTTGAGAGGAGCAATTATTATTTTAGAAGCTAAAATGAAAAGAGTTGACTGGAGTGTTGACTTTTGTGCAAACGACTCCGGAATAGAATTTTGATGATGTCAATAACTTTGTAACGTGATTTTGGACTTAGGCGTATGTCCGAATTTGGACTTGAAAGCCCGTCGGACAATTCGGCACATTTCGGCAAAAAGTTGGAAAATGTTCTTGAAATATTCATAAATTCGACCTTAAGTTGACTGGTAGATAAAGAGCTCGAATTTCGATCCTGGAAATTTAAAACAGCTCCATTATGCCATTTATGACTTGTGTGTAAAATTTGAAGTCAACGGGAGTTGGTTTGGTATGAATCAATATTTGTTTTTTTTTTTTTTTTTAATTTGGAAGTTCATAAGTTTCTTAGGCTTGAATCTATGCGTGATTCGTGATCTTTAGGTTTGGTACCTCGGGGAAATTCTTGAATAAATCTTGTGTGAAAGTGGCGGTTACTGAAATAACCTTGACCTGGGCGAAATAGAAAAGTCCTGTCACCAGCGCCTAGGGTAGCTAGGGGCGCTAGCCCTGGCGCTGGAATTTTTTTTGAGATTTTGGAAACAGCGCCTCACGCCACCTGTGGCACTACAAATATTAAGTTTCTATAAACAGGGCCAGGGGGGGGGTTCGCCTTTTTTTACATAAACATAGTTGGGGAGCTCAGTTTGAGCGATTTTCAGAGGCAAACTTCACAAATTGGACTGGGGTAAGTAATCTTAACTTGATTTATTTCGTTATTCATGAATCTAACACTATTTCCAGCACCTATTTCGTGATTTTGGGGTATTAGAATAGAGATTTTCCCAAAATTGATTAGGAATTTGAGGTCGAGTTGATGTCGGAATTTGGTAAAATTGGTATGCTTGGACTCATGGTTGAAAGGGCGTTCATATTTTTTAAATTTTATCGGGTTCAGAGACGTGGGCCCCACTGTTGATTTTTGGAGTTGAATTTTGGATTTTATTGGAAAATTTAGTATTTTCATATGGAATTGATTCCTATAATTAGTGTTGACTATTCCGAATTAATTATGACTAGATTCGAGGCTTTCAGAGGCAAATTCGCGAGGCAAAGGCTTATTGGAATAAAGAATTTCACAATTTGAGGTAAGTAGCACTTATAAAATTGGTTCTAAGGGTATGAATCCTTGAATTGCGTGTTATATGATTGATATAGAGGTGATGCACATGCTAGGTGACAGGTGTTTGGGTGTGCATCATAGAAATTGTGACTTAATTGATTGCGTGGATTCGCATAATCGAATAAACATGTCATTTTTCACATATCCTCCACGTGTCAGAGAAATTGAGCTGAGACTCATATTAAGGATCATGTTTAGGCTACATGCCAATATTTTTGGGACCAACAGAGGTCGTGTTGCTGTTGAATTAAGTGTTTAAATTGTAATTTGTACTCAGTCACATCTAATATTTGCATATCATATCTCAGTCTCTGTTGCCATTCATTGATACATCATATCATTATGTCGGGCTGATTCTTATGACATGGTGAGCCCAAGAGACTAGAGAGATTAATGACTAAGTGAGGAAAAGGGCCTGATTTTGAGTTATATTTATGGAATCGAGTTGCATGCCTGAGCATGTTTTATTGATTTATGCCTGAATCTGGCTTATTATAGTGCTTAGGCTGAAGGAGCTCCTCCGGAGTCTGCACCCCATACCATGAGCGCAGTGGATATTATATTGGAATAGAGTTCCCTGGGCATGGAGTTGCCATATACATATTCACCTTTGGGATGGAGTTCCCTGGGCATAGAGTTGCCTTGTACACTTATATTTGGATTGGAGTTCCCTAGGCATGGAATTGCCCTATACATTTACATTTGGGATGGAGTTCTCTGGGCTGGATTGGCCCTATACAGTACTAAGCGACTAACTGTCAGTTGCTATTTATATTAAGGGGGATGGATCTTCCCTGGGTTGGATGTAATGACCCGACTGGTTATTTTGCTTTCTAGATTCCCGTTCCCCTAAATAAGGCTCCCCATATGTGCTTTTGTTGTTTTACGACTTCCAGGGATGGTTAGTTCGGGTTTGGAAGGGTTCGGGTTGATATCGGATTATTTAGTTCCTTAACATTGGCTTTGAAAGGGTAAGTTTGACTTTGTTCAACATTTCTAGTAAATGACCTTGGAATTAGGATGCGACGGTCCCAATAGTTTCATATGATGATTTTGGACTTGGGCTTGTATTCAGATCAGATTTTTGGATGACCCGGGAATGTTTCGGTGCCTAAAGTTGAAAGTTGGCTTATTGAAAGTTTAAAAGTTCTTTAAATTTGGTTTGGTGTAATAGTTCCATATGGTGATTTAAGACTTGCACGCAAAATTTGGTACCATTCCGAGTAGTTTAGGTATGATTCGGCGCGTTCGGAGCAAGTTTGAAGACTTGAAGTTCATAAGTTGATTCAATTTGGTTTGGGGTGGGATTCTTAGTTTCAGTGTTGTTTTCCGAGTTCTGAGGGTTTGAGCAAGTCCGTCTCATGCTTACAAACTTGTTGGTGTGTCTGGACGAGGCCCCGGGGGCCTCGGGTGTTAATCGGACGATGCGCGGACCAATTTTGGACTTGGAGAAGCTGCTAATGCAGCTATGCTTCTAGTGCATTCACACCTGCGAAGGGTTGGCCACAGGTGTAGCACCGCAGAAGCGGCTTGTTGGCCGCAGGTGCGCAACTAGGCTACGTGGGCTGAATCCACAGATGGGGTCATGGAGGGCGCAGATGTGCGACCGCAGAAGCGGGTATGGTCGCAGGTGCGGCTCGTATGCCGCAGGAGCGGGCTCATTTTCCGCAGGTGCGGATTTAGGCCAGCTGACGGAGAATAGCATCTGCGATGAACCTTCCGTATATGCGGAGCCTCAAATGCGGCAAATGACCCGCAGAAGCGAAAAAGCTACTGGGCAGAAGGGTTACATTTAAGTCAAGATTTAGGCTCATTTCTTCATTTCTCTCACTTGTTGGTCGAATATAAAGCTCCTTGAAGAGGGATTTTCATCTAGCACTTTGAGGTAAGTGATTTCAATACAATATGAGTTTAAAACATAGATTATGGGGAGATTTTAACATGTAAAATGTTGAAAATTTTGGGTTTAGATGAAAAAATCTAGGTTTTGATACAAATGGAATTTAACCACGAAAATGATTATGGAATGGGATGAAAATCATATATTTGACTTCATAAGGTTATGGGTAACAATTATCTTTGAATATTTCCGGAATTCGGACATCTGGGCCCGGGGGCGGATTTTAGGAATCTTCCAATTTGGGTTGGATAATTACTCTAATAGTTAAATTATGAACTTTTGAATATGTATTTATTAATTAATATAACATTTGACTAGTTCGGGTTGTTTGGCATCGAGTTGAGGATTTAAAGCATATTTGTGGATCGGAAGTGAGCTTGAGAACGAGATAAGTCTCTTGCCTAACCTTGTAAGAGGGAACTCATCCCCGTAGGTGTATTTGTTGTGAATTACTTGTGTGGGGAGCTACGTAGGCACTAGGTGACGAGAGTCAGTGTGTAGCTAAATTCCATGTGATATCCGGATAGTCTTAAATTTACATCATGCTTTGTTTGCAGTATTATGTTGATTATGCATATTAATTGTCTTAAATAGAGCTGAGATTAAGGATCTTAAGATTTAAAGTCCCCAATTTGGATTTCTTATGTTTGGGAAGAATTGAAGAATTTTATAATAACTTTTAGAAATCCATGTTCACTCGCGTCGCAAGTATTTCTACGAGCGAGATAAATTCCTCTACTCTCATGGGAGCGGGCTGTTTGCCTCGGTAGGTTAATAGATGCATCTATGGTTTGTGTTGTTCGACCTTCGGCAGTGCACACAGTATATATATTTTGGATCGGGTCATACGACCTTGGCATAAATCGAGCGTAATAATACTCGGAGCCTAATTATACTTGATATTGTTTTATGGCTTGAGAGGTCACAATTATTTAATGACGGAAATTGACTTGGGATATACTATTAGTGAGAGAATTATTTATTCACTGCTTGTTATTGAGTTTCATTATTATTTACATAACTTATGCTTATTTAGAATTTCGGTATTCTATTGTTAGCCCATAGTAAGTGTCGAAGTCGACCCCTAATCACTACTTTTTCGAGGTTAGACTAGATACTTACTGGGTACATGTTATTTTCGTAGTCATGCTACACTTCTGCACTAACCGTGCAGGATTTGAGGTAGGTGCATCTGGTAGTCATCCCGGCGCGCACTCCTGATACTTCGAGACTTAGCGGTGAGCTGCCTTCTAAGTCCGTTCTGCAGCACCCGAAGTCTCTCTTTTATATTTACTTTCTGTCTACTTTATTTCAGAGAGTAGTTTAGCATTTTGTATATTCTACTAGTAGCTCATACACTTGTGACACCAGGTCTTGAAATTTTGCTAGTAGACAATCAATGATTTTGAGTATTTATTTCACCACACTTGTTCTTATAATTGTTTACAATTTATTTGATTTAATTTCTCACCTTTTACTTATTTCATAATTAAAAATCAATTATTTCTAAAATATTACAAGAATAGATACATGGCTAGTTCATCGTTGGCTTGCCTAGCGACAACTTTAGGTGCCATCACGGCCTATAAGGAAATTGGGTCGTGACACTTGACCTGCCTGTATAATACTGAGTGATTGAGTACTCTGAGAGCGTGAGTACCCGATGCTTCCATGGTAGTGTATCATATACAGCATGTACATTGGCATGTATATATAGAGATACCATATTCCTCAAATCATTCAGAGTTGATTTATTTTACATGTATTGGGCTTATCTGTTGAACTAGAAAACATGCCTACATTCTGCACTATTATTTCTATATTGGACTGTACCTGTTGAGCTCGTCACTACTTTCATCCCAAAGGTTAGTCTTGTTACTTGTTGAGTATATTGGGTCGGTTGTACTCATATGTCACGACCCCGAAATCCTAACCTGTCGTGATGGCGCCTAATGTTGTACTAGGCAAGTCGACATTACAAATGGATTAAAGCGGTTTAAATAATAAAAATTCTCGTAAACAGGGACAGAAACCCAAAACTCAATGCGGAAGTTCCCAACTATCGGGGTGTCACAGAGTACATGAGCATCTATACATCACATGTCTGGAAAACACTGTCTATAATAGTCTGAAACTAAATACAACAAGCAAGAAGATAGGGAAGGAGAGGCAAGTCTGCGAAACGCCGGGCAGCTAGCTTGGAATCTCCCAAAAGATAAACTATGCGATGAAATCAACACCCACCGTGTTTAGAAACTCCTGGATCAGCACACGGAGTGTAGGGCGTAGCGTGAATACAACCAACACAGTAAGTAACAAAACTAATAAAGAACTGAAAGTAGTGACGAGCTTCATAGTTAAAGTTCAATTACAGTAATTTCAACATAGGAAGGTAAGCATAGGAAGGAAGGCATGCTTTCAAGTTCAACAATTAAGGCAAAGACAGTTCATGTCAAGTTCAACTGAAACAGAAGATAATATCTCTCAGATATTTCAAGACAATGATATATGACAGCTGAAGTGCAACAATAATGAAGTCAATGCATCCTCTCAGAGCAACAGTCACTCAGTCCTCCCATTCACTCCAACTTCACAATCACTCTTTCCTCATAGTCACTCATTCCTCTCAATCACTCGGCACTCGGCACTCGGCACTCGCACTCAGTAGGTACCTTCGCTCACTGGGGGTGTGTACAGACTCCAGAGGGGCTCCTTCAGCCCAAGCACTATAACAAGTCAATCATGGCATATATCAATGAAGTATGATGCGGCGTGCAACCCGATCCAATAAATATCCTCACAATCAGGCTCTCGGCCTCATTCAGTCATCAATGTCTCCAGTCTCTCGGGCTCTCAGAAATCATGATAAGCAGCCCAAACAGCAATGATATAATGCATTAATAATGAACAATAGAGACTGAGATGTAATACGCAAGTAAAATTGTGGCTGAGTACAAAACAATAATTTAGCAGATAATTCAACATGTACACAACCTCTGTGGGTCCCTACATTGTCAACACATGGTCTAAAACTTATTTCTAACACGATTTGCAGTTCAATTTCTCTAATACGTGGAAAATTGTACGGATAACAACAGATTATTCAACTATACAGTTCCACGGAATCGACCAAGTCACAATTCCTACGGTGCATGCCCACACGCTTGTCACCTAGCATGCGCATGATTGCATTCAAATGCACACCTCTAAACAAGGTATGAAATGGTCGATTGCAATTATAGTAACCCAATGACGAGTCGGGATAGAATCCACAGGGAGCTAGATGGGAGTTAAGGGTATATATTCTAATGCGTGAAATTTAGTTATCTTAATTTGCACTTTCACAAAAAGGGTTTTGTTTCTATTTCTAATTTTACACTAAAGTTTGCAGAATAAAGAAAGAAGACCAGGATGATTGTTTTTGATGTTTTTCAAATTGGTAAAAAGCCTAGGGATGTGACCATTACCTTGGTGTTTATCTAATGAGATAAATAATTTAATGCTTGTTTTGTTGATCGAGGTGTATTATAGCTATCAACTCTCAATTACCCACTCAATACCTCTCGGTTAGAGAATGATTTTGCCAAATTTTGCTTTCTTAAGACCAAATGGTATCACACAATATAGTTAATAAAAGCTCAAGTGGGGTTATTATTATCTCTAGGTTGAACCCTTTAATTGGGTTAATCAATCTCTCGATTGACCCAATTCCTTGTTAGCCAAGTTTTCCTACACTAATTCTCCCTTTCTCAAGTAGAGATTAAGTCAAATAAGCATGAACTAATGTTTACAACCACTAATTCCACAAATTAAAGCATGAACTGTGCTAAATAATAAAAACCCAATCATAAACAAGCACTAATTTAATTACCCATAAGGTTAACACACTAGGGTTGGCTCACAACCCCAGTAAAAATCTAGCTACTCATGCTTGGGGTTGAAAAAAAAAATTAAGAAAGACTAATTAAACTCATAATGTAAGCTTAAAATAATAAAATCTATTGTAAAATACACCAAAATATAGTAAACTTCCAACAAAGGCAAAGAAAAACAGCTACAGTACTCACTGGTGTCAAAACTTGACCTAATTTTATAAAACTCGTCTATTTATACAAGGTTGGAAATTTTGGACAAAAATGCTCTTCAGGAGGTTCTGCGGCCGCACAATTCCATGTGCAGTCCGCAGAATTCTTCATCTAGCAGGAGCTGGGATTCATTGGCCGCACAATTCTGAACTGCGGCTGCGTGGTAATATTTTTGCGGTCTGCAGATTTAGCACTGCGGCTGCAAGGCCCTCTATTGCGGTACGTAATAGTATGATTGCGGCGGCAAGACAATTTTCTGCGGCCGCATAAATCTTATGCAGATCGCAATTCAATGAAGCTCTGGACTTGGCTGTTTTGTCATCTGTCTGATCTTGGTCTTGAGCCATTCTTTTGCGATCGCACAATTCATGTGTGGTCCGCAATTTGTATGAAAGTTTGCTGAGTTTTCCTTCTTTGGTTGTGGCCGCAGATGGAATTCTGCAGACCGAAATTTCTTCTATGGCCGCAAAATTCCTTCTGCGGACCGCACTTTGTATGCTTCTGTGCCCTTTTGTTGCCTTGTGCTCGGACTACTCCTCTTTGAGCCAGATTTCATCTTGGGAGTCCAACTTCCAATATTCCTGCAATTTTGCACATTTCATTAGTTTCGGGGACGCAATTCAATGCTTTTAGACTAAAAAAACTAAAAGACGCTAATGAGTAGTCAAAATTCCCACTTATCAACTCCCCCAAACTTAAGTCTTTGCTTGTCCTCCAGCAAAAAAAATAGTTCCCACCTCTAAAAGTGAAGGGTCATTTCAGCCAGTCAAAGGTGAGCCATTCACATATCAGGTTGGACAAACAATTACCCGCACTACTTATGTATTATCAACAAGGCGACAAGTTAAACGTTTATGCACATATAGTTCTAGTGTGACACTTGAGCATTAACAGTTGACTTTACTCCTCAAGGAAGCTTGGTCTCTCATGTAGGTCATTGTGGATCCTAAACTCCTCCTCTACTCTCCATTTGCATAGCTCACTTATGAATTTTAGCACTCAATCCAAAGGCTTATGAAAGGTTTACTCATCTCTCTCACGAGAATGTCTCAAGTACGACTTCAAGTGCCATATGCTTTCCCCTCATGTAGATCGACACTAATGTAAGCTCACTCGGCTTGAAATGAAGTAGGGCTTCTTTTGGGATGTAATGAAAGCTTTTGAATTAGGATTGGATACACTATGGTTGAGTGGGTTCACCTTTCCTTAAGCACTCCATTTTTTTTTATTCTCGGCTCATACTTTGCCAATTCTTTGAGGAACTTTCTTTTCCTTAAGGAACTAGAGAGACTTAACATCACTCTTTGTTGATCATGAAATTAATTTTTCCCCTCTTTGATTTCTCCATGTTTTGGATCATTACCTCTCTTTGAATCCCTTCAACTCTTCCAGTTATTCATGTTTTGCATTTTTTTTAATTTTATTTTTTGTTCTTTTCTTTTCTTGCCCTTTCCTTCTCATCATTTCTTTTTCTCTTTTTGTGTGTTGATACCTCTTTCAAGTCCTCATTTCTCCCCCAAAACTTATGTTTTTAGCCAATTATTTCACAAGAGTGTTAAGGAAAGCTCGAGTGCCAAGAGAGGGTCATGACAAAACGGGTAAAGGTTTGTAACATGGTTATCAAATGAGAAAGGCTCGAGGCACAAATGGGTTGGCTAGGGATAACAACTATGGTAGTCAATGAAAAATTCAAACAGGCCAAGGAAAGCCTACAATCACTTCTCAAGCCAAGAAAAACTTAATATTTCGCCTTGAAACACATTCGGAGCAAGTTCTACACCTTTTGCACGGGTACTTGGACTAGCAAAAAAGCATCTCACCCCTCACGCAACTGGATTTTTAAAGAGGATAGAGTCAAGGGCCCACAGCGACCACATTCAAGATTGAAAATCACTATGGTTCGATTAAACCACTTGATGATTGCCTAAGTCAACACAAGAGTCACAAAGTCACTAACTAGAGCTATTTCTTTCAAAAACCTTGTTTCTAACCATAAGAACGTAGTTAAGTGTGTTAGTACCAAATGGAGCACGATTGACTCGTCGAGCATGACTCAATTAGGTTTTTTTTTATTCATTACTCCTACTACTATTACCTAAACACAAAACGGACTCATTCCGTTAAGAAGGTTGTCACGCCATCCATCGTTGTAAAGAGTCACCCGGTTCACACAAAAATTACCTTTGGAAAGAACCATGGCATTGAGAAAACCAAAGGTTTATTAACTACTAAAACATAAAAAGAAGCTATTAAAAAAAAACTACTAATTCAAAAAGAAGCTACTAAATTAAACACTAACTAATAAGAAAACAAACATAAAGAAGCTATAAAGCAAAAACTATTGAAAGCATAACGAATACATAATGAGGGAAAGGAGAAGAGATATACATAATGAGAGAAGAAGAGAGAATATATACAAAATAAGAAAAAAGAAGAAAATAATGTCAAGTTATTACAAGCCAATTGTCTGAGAATCATCAAATAAGATCAAATAAACTCCACCCCTGAATAAAAATAAGCATGGTACCAAATGCTTAACAAAATAAGAGTAAAGGAAGGGTAAGAGTGAAAAAGACTCCCTATGCCTCCTTGGATAACTCTGTGTCCTCAGCAACGTTACCGCCCTTAGTCTAATCCAACTGGATCTCATCATCCTCAACTCTAGTAGTGACTGGGTTGGTGAACATCTGACGCACTGCCTCAGCAGTGTCGGCAGCAAAGTCTGGCTCCTCAGGCTGGCCAGTGGTGCCACTGGTGCTATTGGTGTTGTAGGATTTGGGCCCGGATGGTGTGGGTCAATCAGCATGTTGAATGGAATATCTCCGGCTGCAGCAAGCTTGGTAACCTGTCACCGGATCTTGTCCACTGACTTCTTGAAGGCCTGTGACTTTCTCATCTTCTTTACTTTGTTGCCCAGCTCTTCGATCACTGACCCATGCTGTAACAAAGTAGCCACAATTGTGTTTTGATTCTCTAGGAGCTTCTTCAATGTCTCTTCCACTGATGGGGGCATATGAGGTGCCGGAATAGAAGATTGTGCTGCGACAATACTGGATAAATCAGATAGCTTGCAGTGATTGTCTGCATCCAGTTGTTGAGGCTCGCCAATGTCTGGGAGACTAGCAGCGCAGAAAGTGGAGTAGTAGGCATGGGCACTGGCTTCAAAGCCGAGGTGGAACCTGTGACAGGAACTACAGTAGAAACTGAGGATTGTGGTGGAGGCATAGCTGCAGCACTAGATGAAGGCTCGGCCGAAGTGGATGGAATATCAACTGCCTCTGCAACTACCACTAATGGCTCATCAGACTGACCTGTGGTGGTAGACAGCTGACCCTTTCTCTTAGGGTTGTGGACATCCATCAATGAGTACCATGAGAAAGGCTTCTTTGCTCGCACCTTTGTGCCAGAGTCCCTCAGCTCTACCCTCACATCCGTGAGATACTCTATAATGGTTTTGGGATAAGGGTAGGATGTGTTAGCTTGCCGAGAAACCACAGAGATGTTGGCTGACATCACGGCACCCACATAAATAGGGTACTCGGCCATGATGGAAGCAACTAGAACTGCTCGAGGGATCGAAAGATAGGTCTCATTCTAGCACGGGTCTAGTTTGTTGCATATAAAGCTTTGCCACCCCTTTGCCTCGAAGCTCAGAGTGCTCATGTGAATAGAAACCCCTGCTGTGATCCATGGTGGTGGTGGCCCAGGAGCTGCTAGGATCTCAGCTAGCCACTGACGAGATGCATCCCCAAGTGCACACTTCTCTAAGTACTCTATAGGCTTGACATCATCAATCCCAAGTAGGTGTTCAATGTGTGCTGATCAAATTGCACCTTGAGGTTTCTCACTTTCGTCACCTTTTTCCATTTCTTGGTATGCGACACATTGGTGTAGAATTCCCAGACTAGGTACTCCTTAGCATCCACCACGCTTTAGGTAAACCACATCCACCCATTGCATTCTCTAAACTATCTCAACACTGCCGGGTTATACCTCTCAAGATCATTCAACTAAAACTGTCGCTCAAAAGTGAGCGACCTCACTGGCCACCACTCACGGAAGCTGGTGAAGGCGACCAAACTGACAAAACGGTCCTCCCATATCTCTTTCTTCTTTGACCTCTCGAGGCCGGTAACAGTAACATCTCCCCCTCTACCATCATCGGGGATGTCCTGCACTGATGTCTCTGGTGTTTCAGGGGCTGGTGTAGTAGATGCCTCAAAAGCCTAACTAGCACTTTTCGAGCCCTCGGAAGTGCTATGAGATGTGGACGGCTCGTCCCTGAGCTGATACCTCTCTGGCGGCCTTGACTAGACAGCCTACTGCTCATGTAAAGAGGTTGAATTTCCCTCTTATGCTTCCCTAGATGGGGGCATAAGAACATGTCTCAAAAAGGTCTGCACCTCTCCCTCTGTCGGCTGCTGTTTTCCTTCTGATTTCAAGCTGTTGGGCACTAGGTAAGGGTCTCAACCCTCGTCCCCGAGAAGGGTCACCCCTTCCTTTCGAAGTGTCGTCTCTACCTCTGGATTAAACCATTTTCTATACCAAGGAAAGGCGATTGTTAGTTGCAATTCAAGTTTAGACAAAGAATGAATGCAAGGACACACCAGAAGATACAGTGAGAGACACAATTGAACATGCTTGCAGGGTAGGGGTTTCCAGTCCACATATTTTTTATTACGGTCGCAGAATAGGCCTTGCAGACCGCACAATTCTCCTTTGCAACAGCAGAATTGGATTGCGGTCCGCATATTATTCATTGCGGCCGCAACTCAGATACCACAGATATGCTAACTTTCTGATAACAGAGAATTGGCTATTTTGTGGCCGCAACCTGTTTTCCGCGCTCAGCACAAATTGCCTTGCGGCCGCACATGTGAGTCACCAATTTATCAACTCTCTGAAGACAGTTAATAGTAGTTGTGCAGCTGCAATGGAAATTCTGTGCTCCGCATATTTTTTCTTGCTGCTGCAGACTCATCCTTAACTAAGATTTCCCTAGCCTCATCTTCTACGGACCGCACGATTTCTTGTGCCGCAAATTTCAAACAATGACGAACAGGCAGTACGTTTGTCTAGGGCTTGCAATATTTGCACAATTTTGACATGGAAACAACATATAAGCATGAAAATCTATTGAACTATTCCCCCTAGAGCATTTTCGGGTCTACCTACTATAGATTTATCCCACATGGTTGTTCAATTAGATTCAACAGACAAATGGTCTAAATTTTTACTAAAAATCTAAAAATTAAAAGAAATTAACAAGATTATGAAGCATACCAGATATGAATGAGTGCAAGAGATGAGTGATCAACAGTTGCTAGGCGTGTGGGCAGATAAGTTAAGAAAAAGTTTCAAATTGGTGCAAGTTATGAGCTCATAATGGGAAAAAAGGAACAGTGCCCTAGCCTCTCTATTTATAGTTATTGATTTTTTGCCAAGAGAAAGAGAAGTGAGTGCGACTGCTGAATTCCAATTGCAGACCGCACTCTGTTACCTGTCGGCTTCAGTGCCATTTTGTTTTGTAGTCTGCAGAATTTGGTGTATGGCTGCAGAGAAATTTTTGCGGACCACAGATTTGGTGTTGCGGCCGCAGATCGGCCCTTTTTCTAACGGACCAACTTCAAAGAGTTGGCACTTTTCACATTTCAGTTCTGCAGTCCGCAAGATTTTTATGCGGCCGCAGAGCACTTTTGCTGTAGCAACTGGAATTGTGCGGTCTGCACTTTTATGCACAGTTAGCTAGATTTTTGTCCACCATTCCGGTAAAGCACATTCATCCCTGCAACACACTTCAAATCAAGTTAGCACCAAAATGACTCCTAACTACAAAAGAAACAAAGAAAAGAAAAAAACACATGGGTTGCCTCCTAAGAAGCGCCTGATTTATCGTTGCGGCACGACACAAATTACCATCATTTGAAATGAATCACCGCCACAACGTGGCCATCACCAACTTTTCCCAAATAGTGCTTCACCCAGTGACCATTAACTCGGAATACCTCATTGTTTTTGTTCTTCAAGTCCAATGCATCAAAAGGTGTCACACCAACAATTTCAAAGAGACCACTCCATTTAGACTTTAGCTTTTGAGAAAACATTCTCAATCGTGAGTTGAACAACAACACTAGATCACCCACCTTGAACTCTTTGTTCCAAATGTATTTGTCCTGAAGATATTTCATCTTTTCTCTGTATAAGGATGAACTTGTACAAGCATGGTACCGGAACTCATCCAATTCATTCAAATGTGCAACCTTCAAGTTAGCGGCTACATCCCAATCAAGATTCAACTTCTTTACAGCCCACATGGCTTTGTGCTCAAGTTCCACCAGAAGATGACAAGCTTTGCCGAACACTGACCGGAATGGAGACATTCCGATAGGAGTTTTGAAAGCTGTCTGATAAGCCCATAATGCATCATCAAGCTTCTTTGACCAATCCGTCCGGTTAGCATTCAGTGTTTTGACAAGATACTCTTTATCTCCCGGTTGGAGACTTCCACTTGACCACTAGCTTGTGGATGATAGGGAGTCATAACTTTATGAGTAATACCATACTTGCTAAATAAATTGTCAAAAGCCTTGTTGCAAAAATGCGACCCCCCATTGCTTATGATAGCCCGCGGAGTACCTAACCTTGTGAAAATATTCTTCTTCAAGAACGCCACCATACTCTTTGCTTCGTTGTTGGATAGAGAAATCTCCTCAAACCATTTAGACACATAATCAACCGCGAGCAAGATGTAGGTTTTTCCACAAGAACTCACAAAAGGACCCATGAAGTCAATACCCCACACATCAAAGATATCAATCTCCAAAATGGTAGTGGGAGGCATTTCATTCTTCTTCGAGATTCTACCGGCCCATTGATATTCATCATATCTTTTCACTAAATCACTTGCATCCTTGTAAAGATTGGGCCAATAGAAATCGTAACCTAGCACTTTGGCACCGTTCTTGCTCCACTATGGTGACCACCATATGGCGAAGAATGACAAGCCCCAAGAATATCACTTTGCTCTTCTTCTGGTACACATCTTCTGATTACCCCCCATCTGTACAAATCCGGAAAAGGTATGGCTCATCCCAATAATAATCTTGACAATCCCGTATGAGCTTCTTCCTTTGATTTGAAGAGAACTCATCCGGGATAACTCCATACATGAGGAAATTTGCTAGATCCGCAAACCATGGCACCTCCTTCATTAAAATAGCCAGGAGTTTCTCATCGAGGAAGGAGTCATTGATTTCAAGGTCATCATGCCGCCTTCCCTCCCCCACCAAACGAGACAAGTGGTCCGCTACTTGATTTTCACTCCCTCTTCCATCTTGGATGTCAATATCAAACTCTTGCAACAAAAGCACCAATCTTATCAACCGAGCTTTGGAATCTTTCTTGCTCATAATATAACAAAGTGCCGCATGATCCGTGTGGACAATAACTTTCGCACCCATCAAGTACTGGCAGAACTTCTCAATTGCAAACACAATGGCAATGAGCTCTTTTTCCGTAATGGTATAGTTAATTTGGGCACCATTCAGGGTCTTACTATCATAGTAGATTGAATGCTAAATCTTGTTGATGAGCTACCCCAAAACAGCTCCAACCGCTACGTCACTAGCATCGCATATAAGCTCAAAAGAAATACTCCAATCAGGAGTGGTGATAATGGGAGTGGTTGTCAATTTGAACTTTAAAAATTCGAAGGCTCTCATGAAATCATCAATGAAGTGAAAGTTAGCATCTTTCTCTAAAATCTTGCACAATGGGTTCATCACTTTAAAAAAAATCCTTGATGAAACTCCGGTAAAATCCCGCATGGCCTAAGAAACTCCGCACGCCTTTCACCGAAGTTGGAGGTGGAAGCTAAGAAATCACCTCATTCTTTGCCTTGTCGACTTCAATGCCATTCTGTGAGATCTTGGGGCCAAGGACAATGCCTTCCTCGACCATGAAATGACACTTATCCCAACTTAGCACCAAATTCGTTTCTTCACATCTTGCCAACACTTTATCTGGATTTGTCAAACAATCATCAAAAGAATCCCCAATCACCGAGAAGTCATCCATGAAAACTTCAAGGTAGTCCTCCATCATGTCCGTGAAGATAGACATCATACACTGTTGAAAAGTCGCCGGTGCATTACACAAACCAAATGGCATCCGCTTGAAGGCGAAAGTGCCATAGAGACGTGTAAAGGTTTTTTTCTCTTGATCCTCCAGAGCAATAAGTATTTAGTTGAAGCCTGAATATCCATCTAGAAAGCAATAGAAAGCACGGCCGACCAACCTGTCAAGCATTTGGTCAAGGAATGGAAGTGGAAAATGATCCTTCCTTGTGAGTTGAGCTTGTGATAGTCCATACACATTCTCCAACCAGTCACTGTTCTTGTAGGAATCAACTCATTCTTGTTATTGGTGACCACCCGTCATGCCCCCCTTCTTTGGGACACATTGCACCGGAAAATTCCACGAACTATCGGAAATGGGGTAGACAAACCCGACATCCAACCACCTGATAATCTCCTTTTTTACCACTTCTTGCATAGCCTCATTGAGTCTCCTTTGATGTTCAATAGATGGTTTGGCGTCTTCCTCCAAGTTGATCTTGCGCATGCAAAATGCGGGGCTTATTCCCCGAATATCCGCCAATGTCCATCCAATAGCCTTCTTCCTCTTATGTAGCACCGCTAATGTAGAGTCAACCTGCACGTTAGTCAAACAAGAGGAAAGAATAACAGGTAAAGTAGAACAAAGGCCAAGAAATTCATACCAAAGATGTGGAGGCAATGGCTTCAACTCCTAGGTCAGAGGCTCTTCAATGGAAGGCTTTGTAGGAGGAGTTTTCCTATTTTCAAGATCCAAGGAGAGTTTCTGGGGTGCATAGTTGTACAACCCCATTCCTTGTAAAGAGTTCACACTCCATGAAGCCATCCATCTCGTCATCATCAAAGTTGATCAAGAGGGCCTCCAACATATTACCCACATTGATCGTGGCACTTGTATCATCAACAATCACATCGGTCACCAAGTCCACAAAAGAACACACTTCATTGCTATTTGGTTGCCGTATAGATTCGCACACGTGGAATACCACCTTTTCATCACCCACCTAGAAGGTGAGTTCTCCGGCTTCCACATCAACAAGAGCCTTCCCCTAGCAAGGAAAGGTCTTCCAAGAATAATTGGCACCTCATAGTCCACTTCACAATTAAGAATGACAAAATCTATCGGAAGAATGAATTTATCAACACGAACCAATACAGCTTTAATCACTCCCAACGGTCTCTTCATGGTACGATCGACCATTTGTAATATCATAGATGTGGGTCTTGGTTGCCCAATTCCCAAGGTCTTGAAAATCGAATAAGGCATCAAATTGATACTTGCCTTAAGATCACAAAGAGCTTTAGCAAACTCCGCACTTCCAATGGTACAAGGGATTGTGAAAGCACCAGGATCTTCCAATTTAGGAGCCATTGAATGCACAATTTCACTCGCTTAATGAGTGACTTTGATAGTTTCAAAATTCATTGACCGCTTCTTTGTCACCAAATCCTTCATAAACTTTGCATAGCCGGGCATTTGTTCCAACGCTTCAACTAATGGCACATTGATTGAGAGTCTCGTCATCATTTCAATGAACTTTTTGAATTGATTCTCGCCATTTTTCTTGGCAAGCTTTTGAGGATATGGAGGAGGAGGCTTAGGCAATGGTACCTTAGCCTTTTGCACTACCGGTTCCGCTATGTCAATAAAGAGATCCCTAGATGGGTGCACTTCCTCTTGAGTCTCTTCCACACTATCATCAATATCAATCTAAACTTCATCATTTTCTTGCACCACATCATTGGGACCTCTTCTTCTTGTACCACTTGCTCATCATCCACAAGTTGCCTTTGACTTGAGGTGGGTGCATTCTTACTTCTTTCACTTTTTGTAGTAACGGCCATGACATGCCTCATGTTGTTCCTACCGTTTGGGTTCACTACCGTGTCACTTGGTAGTGCCCCCTTAGGACGAGAATTTAGAGCTTTAGAGATTTACCCCATTTGAACTTCTAAGTTGAGAATCGATGTGTTATGTGAGGCAAATTGGAATCGAAATCGGCATGCTTTTCCATCATTTCCTTGAACATGCTCTCAATACACCCTATTTCATTGTCGAAAGAACTAGGAGCATGAGAAGGATAAGGAGGTGGGTTTCTCGGTTGTTGATACATCGGGGTCCTTTGAAAACCCGATCCCCCGTTGCCTTGATTATTGTTCCATCCACCTTGATTGTTACCTCCCTAATTACCTTGATTATTGCCATTCCAATTTCCTTGATTTTTGTTTTTATGCCAATTTCCTTGATTTTTTCCACCACTCCAATTACCTTGGTTGCTAGAATTCTAGTTTCCTTGATTGTTTTGAGGTCGCCATTGTTGTTGATTTGAGCCTTGGAAATTGTTTTGTTTCCTTTGAAAGTTTTTCACATATTGCACCACCTCTTCTTGGTCATTGTTAGAATCATCTTGATCATACCGACTATCTTCTTGCAAAAAAATGTCCACTCGTTGTTGCACTTGTGGACCCTTGTTTTTCCGTTTGTTCACCATCAAGTTTAGTCCCTCCATGGCATTGACTTGCCTAGGATTTTGCACTTGTTGAAACTGAGCCTTTGCTAGTTGATTCATGGTGGTAGTCAATTCGGCTATGGCTTGCGCATGGTCATGCAACTCATTGTGGAGGTGAATCACATTGGGATCACCTTGTGGAACATTAGCCTGAGATTGCCATGCCGACGATGTGTCCGCCATTTCATTTAAGATGTCATACGCCTCCACATAAGGCGTAGTCATGAAATTCCCACTGGCAAGCTGATTCACTACACATTGGTTGGTTGTGTTTATCCCGCTATAGAAAGTTTGTTGAATCATGTTCTCCGTAGTATCGGTGTTGGGAAATTCTTTAACCGTTGTTCTATATCGCTCCCATATCTCGTGTAGTGGTTCATTGGGATCTTGCTTGAATGCTATAATCTCATCCCTAACTGTAGCCATGTGCCCCAAAGAGAAGTACTTAGAAATAAACTTTTCCGCTAGTTCATCCCAAGTGTGAATGAAATGGTTCGGCAAACGTTCCAACTAATCTAAAGCTTTTCCCCGTAAAGAGAAGGGAAAAGCCCTTAGCCTCAAATCATCCTCGGAGACATTTGTTTATTTACTCCCCAACACGTGTCCACAAACCCCTTAAAATGTTTGTATGCATTTTGACCTGGAGCACCGGTGAAGAAGCCTTGTTGCTCTAGCAAAGTGAGCATCACATTTGTTATTTGAACGTTGCCCGCCCTAATACGGGGAGGGACTATTTCACTTGCATATCCTTCATTAGACAACACCCGGTGTAGAGCCGCTCGTGGTGGAGGTGGGGGTGGAACGGGCACATTGACATGAGGCACTCGGCCTCTTCTATTGGCTTGAGGTTCAAGAGGAACCTCGTCCACTTGATCATTCTCAATGTCCATATCCCCCAAAGCAATATTCCCGAGCTCATTTTTTGCAATGGTTGCACCTACAATTTCTCAAACACATTAGTAACACGAAAGGAAAAGACTATATTCCAAAAACACATACAAATATATAGCTAACACCGTTTTTAACTCCCCGACAGTGGCGCCAAAAATTGATCACATCCAAATGTACACCTCTAAACAAGGTATGAAACGGTCGATTGCAATTGTAGTAACCTAACGACAAGTCGGAATCAAATCCATTGGGAGCTAGATAGGAGTTAGGGGCATATATTCTAATGCGTGAAATTTAATTATCTTAATTTGCACTTCCACAAAAATGGTTTTGTCTCTATTTCTAATTTTACACTAAAGTTTGCGAAATAAAGAAATAAGACTAGGATGATTGTTTTTGATGCTTTTCAAATTGGTAAAAAGCCTAGGATTGTGATCATTACGTAGATGTTTGCCTAATGAGATAATACTTAATGCTTGTTTTGTTGATCGGGGTGTATTAAAACTATCAACTCTCAATTACCCACTTAATACCTCTCTGTCAGAGAATGGTTTTGCCCAATTTAGCTTTCTCAAGACCAAATGGGTATCACACAATAAAAAGTTGATTAAAGCTCAAGTCGGGTAATTACTATCTCTAGGTTGAACACTTTAATTGGGTTAATCAATCTCTCGATTGATCCAATTCCTTATTAGCCAAGTTTTCCTAGACTAAGTATCTATTTCTCAAGTAGAGACTAAGTCATATAGGAATGAACTAATGTTTACAACCATTAATTCCACAAATTAAAGCATGAACTAGGCTAAATAATAAACACCCAACCATAAACAAGCACTAATTTAATTACCCATAAGGTTAACACACTAGGGTTGGGTTACAACCCTAGTAAAAATCTAGCTACTCATGCTTGCGGTTGAAGAAAAGGAAGAAGAAAGACTAATTAAATTCATAATATAAGCTTAAAATAATAAAATCTATTGTAATACACCAAAATATAGTAAAATTCAAGAAGAGGCAAAAAAAAACAGCTACAATACTTGCTGATGTCAAAATTTGACCTAATTTTATGAAACTCGTCTATTTATACAAGGCTGGAAATTTTGGCCAGAAATGCCCTTCGGGAGGTTCTACAGCCACACCATTCCATGTGCGATCCGTAGAATTTTTCATCTGGCAGGAGCTGGAATTCTGCGGCCGCACATTTCTGAACTGCAGCCGTGAGGTTTTGCGGCCCACAGATTTAGCACTGCAACCGCAACGCCCTCTTCTGCAGTCTGCAATAGTATGATTGCGGCCGCACAAATTTTGGCAGACCGTAATTCAATGAAGCTCAGGACTTGGCTATTTTGTCATCTCTCTGATCTTGGTTTTGAGCCCTTCTTTTGCAGCCGCACAATTCATGTGCGATCCGCAGTTGCACGAAAGTATGTTGAGTTTTCCTTCTTTGGTTGCGGCTGCAGATGAAATTTTGCGGACCGCAATTTCTTCTGGGGCTGTAGAGTTCCTTCTGCGGACCGCATTTTATATGCTTCTGTCCCCTTTTGTTGCCTTGTGCTCGGACTACTCCTCTTTGAGCCGGATTTTATTCGGGAATTCAACTTCCAATATTCCTGTAACTTTACACATTTCATTAGTTTTGGGAACGAAATTCAATTTTAGACTAAAACAAAAGCTAAAATGCGCTAATAAGTAGTAAAAATCCCCAGCGTGTCACCTCAAAACCAATCACATAATCTGGTGTTTCATACCCACAGAACCAAAATTAAAACTGTTACATACCTCAATCCGAGCAAAACTCTACTCTAACACACCCTTGCCTCATGAAACGGCCTTCGAATGCCTCGAATCTAGCCATGAACAATTTGATATAATCAATACAGGCTAAAGGAATCAACTCCATAGGAAAATTCTAAGTTATTAATCAAAATTCAAAATCAACTCAAAAGTCGGCCCACGTCTCAAGATTCGATAAACGTCACAAAACCAAAAAGCCCATTCAACCACGAGTCCAACCACACCAAACTTATCAAACTCCAACACAAATCGTCACTCAATTCAAGCTCTCCAAATCCCTAGCCTCAAACTCCCAATTTAGACTTTAAATACACACCAACTAGGTGGGAAAATCAATGGGGAAGAAAGACTATTGATTGAAAATGAGTACAAGGGACTTACCTCAAGAATCAATTCGAAAACCCTTTCAATAATCGCCAAAACCCGAGCTCAAAATGTTTAAAATGAAGCAAAATCGCGCACCCTTGTATTTAAGTGTTTTGTCCAACACTTCCGCTTCTGCGGAAACTTAACCACTTCTGCAGCGTCGCATAAGCGACCACTCACCCGCATCTATGTCTTCTTCCTCTCCTGCGGCCATTCTACAGACTCGCTTATGCGAGCATCCAAGCCGCTTCTGCAAAACAAAGTCCCCCTGCCCAATTCCGTTTCTGCGGTCCCCCTGCCGCATCTGCAGTCACACAAGTGCGGAAAATCCCTAGCATCTGCAGCCACCTGTGCACACCCCTCCAAACTCGCACATGCGCGACCCAGCCTGCACCTGCGAGCTTGCACCTGCGATCAAAGCTTCGCAGGTGCGGTTACACCAGCAGAGTCCAACTTCAGCAATCTCTCAACTTCAACTTTTGATCTATTAACCATCCAGAATCAACCCGAGGCCGCTGGGACCTCAACCAGACATACCAACAAGTCCTAAAACCTCATACGAACTTAGTCGAGTCCTCTAATCCCATTAAACAACTTCAAAAATACGAATCGCACCCCAATTCAAGCCTATTGAAACTAAGGAATTTCAACTTTTACAAACGACGCAAAAACCTATCAAATCACGTCCGATTGACCCCAACTTTTGCACACAAGTCAGAAATGACATTATGGACCTACTCCAACTTCCGGAATCGGAATCCAACGCCGATATCATAAAGTCCACTCCGGGCCAAACATTCCGAAAAACCAATCTTTTACCATTTCAAGCCTAATTCTACTACGGATCTCCAAATCACAATCCGGACACGCTCCCAAGTCCAAAATCACCCATCAGAGCTAAAGGACCATCGAAACTCTATTCTGGAGTCGTTTACTCATAAATCAACGTCCGGTCAACCATTTCACTTAAGCTTTCAACCTTGAGCCTAAGTGTCTCATTTCCTTCCGAAATCCCTCCGGACCCGAACCGACAACCGCGGCAAGTCACATAGCAGCTATAAAGTACAAAATGAGCAGTATATGGGGGAATGGGGCTACAACTCTCAAAACGACCGACCGGGTTGTTACATCATACTACACTCTGCACTTCGTGTGCAGATCTAGGTACTTCCGGATATGGCGATTGCTGGCGTTGGTGATTTATCTATTAGAGACTATCGAGGTAGATGCCTTGGTGTTCGCGGACTTTGACTCTCTTTCGTTTCGGTTGTTCGTATTATTCTATATTTCTAGACAGTGTTCTTATATCAGACAGACTATGTTATCATTTAGATGCTCATGTACTCAGTGACACCGGGTTTTGGGAGTGTATTTCATAAAGACTCAATATTTTGTATCAAAAATGGTGTATTTTACCCTTAAATTTATTTATTATGTTTTTCGAGCTTAAAAGAATTTGTAGTTATTGAGGTTGTCGGCTTGCCTAATATATCAAGATAGGCGTCATCACGACAGGTGCGATTTTGGGTCGTGACACACACACACACACACACATATATATATATGCGCCACGTATTTGGAATCTTAACAGACAAAGTCAGAAATAAAATATCAAATACTGAAAAATTTTCAATCAAAATAGTAAATATTAAATAAAATATTGAATATATCTTATATTAAATATTATTGATAAACTATTCAAGAACTGTAATAAATTAATTTCTGGCGTAAGAAAAAATTATTTTTATGTATATGTTATTAAACAAAAGTAATAAGCAATAACATTAAGTCAAGATCCAAGCTCCTAAAAAGTTACATCTCAATATAACAATTGTAAGTAAGAATAATGTCATAATAATAAACACGTAATAAAAGGACAAAATTTTAAAAAATTAAATATAAAATATAGAATGATAAGACCTGTTTGAATTTGAGGTGAAAAAGTATTTTTTGAATTATGATGAGAAAAGTCATATATAAAATAGACAATACCACGTATCTGAATCTTAACAGACAAAGAAAAAAAATCAAAAATATCAAATACTGAAAAACTTCAAGCAGAAGAGTAAATATTAAGTAAACTGTGTGAATTTATCTTATAGGAAATTAAATTAAATATAAAACCCAAAATTTAAATTTTATGTTAAACATAAAAGAGAGTGGAAATATTTTATTTACTTATTGCATATAATTATTAAAAATATACAACTTAATTGTAAAGAACACATTCAAATTCATAACTTAGTACTGCATATTTATTGATATTTATAATTTGAATTAGTTTAAAAATAATATTATTAATTTTAGACTTTTGAAGATGAACAATAGAATAAAAGTTTAAAGAAAAATCTTAGGAGGAAGAAAAATATATATCTGTAGGCATTAAAAAAAATTAAGTAAAGTGACAAGCTAATAAATCGTATGAAATAATACTAAGTATAGTAGATTATGTAATAACGAAAAATAATGAACTGAAAAGCTATTCGTGACTATATGAAACTTTTTATAATTTCACAAGACTCTTTTATTGGTATGTTTCATTGGGTAACAAGAAGATAGTTATGATAGAATGTGCTCAAACAAATAACTTCACATAAACATAATTTACAATTTCTAATATGCTTCGCGCATTGCGCGGATACCAATACTAATTATATTAAAAGTTGGATAGTAAAGCATGTGGTTAAGCCAAGTGGCGTATTGAGAAAATGTCACTTGGCACATTTAAGACATAGTCTAAATAGAGTTAGACAAATCTAATATATATTAAGACAAATTAGATTTGATCAAATTTAATTTATTATAAATATCAATTAAGATTGAATCATATATTTGTCGTAAATAGATTTGAAAGCTTTTTAAAAAATAAGGATTCCTATATTTATTTAGTAACCACATGATCTGTTTTCTTCTATTTTATAATTTTTATATTTTTAGAAATATTATGTAGAGAAATAAAATGATAGTAGAAATATCATTACAACAGTTAGATATAATGCGTTCAAACCAAATAAAAGAATTTATTTTTATGATTCATATCTGAATTGAATTTAGTTAGTTTATGTTTAAAAGCATAAGATGATTTTTTGAAAATGCGATCCAATTTAAATAAAGTGACAAGTTAATAAAACTCATATGAAAACGTGATAAGACCATATATTAGATAACGTAAAATTAAGAAAAATAATTAAAAATTTAACATTAAAAATGGAAGGAAAAGATTATTTAAACTTAAGATGAAAAAGTTCTTATGTCATGACCCGAAATTCTCACCTTCGGGACCGTTATGGCGCCTAACATTTCACTTGCTAGGCAAGCCAACATTAGAAGAATTTTAGCCATTCTTAACAATTCTTTTTAATTAATAATAAAGAAACCAAATAACTGGAATAAAATCTGAATTAAAGTGAATAAACAAAAATAATAATGATATCTAACTACCATCCAAGGACTGGTGTCACAAGTACACAAGATTCTAGAATAATACAAATAAGGGTCTGAACAAAAATAAAGTTGTCTGAAAGAAAATACATAGCTAAGATAAAGTAGAAGCGCATTTCAGAACTGCGAACGTCGTGCAGCTATACCTCAAGTCTCCTCTGGTAGCTGAACCCGAGCAAGTCTATAGTACGCTGCTGGGACCAACTCCGGTATCTGCACAACAAGTGCAGAGTATAGTATGAGTACGACCGACCCCATGTACTCTGTAATTGCCGAGCCTAACCTCGACGAAGTAATGACGAGGCTAAGACAGGTCGCTTACATTAACATGTACGCAGAAATAATAATAATAATAATAATAATAATAATAATAATAATAATAATAATAATAATAATAATAATAATAATAATAATAATAATAATAATAATAATAGGAATAGAGGTAATACAGGTAAGTCATATCAACAATCGAGGCCAATTCGGCAGTCACAATCAATTATTTTTCTTATCATTCTATTGCAACGTGCAACCCGTTCCCACAATATAATCTTTCAATTAAATTCTGTTGCGCCGTGCAACCCGATCCATCAACATAAACCTTCAATTAATTCTATTGAGGCGTGCAACCCGATCCCACAATATAGGCGTTCAATTAAATTTTGTTGCAGAGTGCAACCGATCCCACAATATAATTTTTTAATAAATTTCGTTGCTGCGTGCAACCCGATCCATCAATATAAACTTTAAATAAATTCTGTTGCGGCGTGCAACCCGCTCCTCAACAATATCAATTAACAACACTATACGTAAGACTACTTCCAAATGCCACAATTCATATGAAACTATAAGGCAACAAGGTATACACCAATTATGATTTATGTAGGAAATAAATAGGGATAAGTAACAAATAAGTGTGAAATTAGGAAGGAAATAAGCAATTCAATATATGAAATGCGAAATGTCAAGTAGCAATTATGACACAAACATCAAATAAGCAGGTAGCAATTAAGGCATGAAATCAAGGCATAATAGTAGGCAATGAAAATAAGAGAATCAATTATATAACAACCAATTCATGAAATGAGGTAATTAGTGGAATACGTAGGAATATGGAAACAGGCAATTTGACGACGTATAGACACTCGTCACCTCGTCTATACGTCGCTACACATGAAATTCACAACACATAGTTCAAGGGTTCTATTCCTTCAAGTCAATGTTAACCACGACACTTACCTTGCTTTGCAATTCAAATGATCACTCGACCACAGCTTTTCCTTTCGAATTAGTCTCCAAACCAATCAAACCTAGCAATTTATTTACCAACAATTCAATTTGAGCTTTAGAAATTATTCACAATTCGAAAGAGACTTAATTTAAGTCATTTTCAGAAAAGTCAACCAAAAGTCAACATGGGGCCCACTTTTCGGAACCCAACGAAAAATCACGGAATCCAAACACCCATTCCGATACGAGTTCAACCATACGAAAATTATCAAATTCCTACATCGGAAATCCTCTCAAATCTTCATTTTATATTTTTGGAAGATTTTACAAAAATCTCATTTTCTTCAACTAAATTCACGGATTCATGACATAAATAAGTATGGAATCATGAAATATAAATGATTTAGGATAAAGAACACTTACCCAGTTCAAACTTGTGAAAAACCCCTCTGATATCGCCCATACCCGAGACTTAAAAACTCAAAAATAAACTAAACATGTCAAACTCCCGAATTTATGCATTCTATCCAGCATTTTCTCTTTTGCGGACTTGAGCTTGCATCTGCGAACTCGCATTTGCGAGACAAGGCTCGCATTTGCGAAGCCAGGCAACCAGCCCAGTGGCTGCACCTGCACAAGAAATGTCACACCTCCGACTTCATATATGCTTCCCAGTGACCACAGAAGCGGCGCATTTCACGTAGAACTGAAGCCGCACCTGCGCTCCAAAAGTCGCAGGTGCGAAACACTAGAACCAGAACTGTCTCCTTGACCAAAAATGATTTGAAACTCGTCCGAAACTCACCCGAGCCACTCGGGACCCTGTCCAATTATAGCAACCAGTCCCGTAACATAATACGGACCTACTCGAGGTCTCAAGTCACGTCAAACAATGTCGAAACTGCAAATCGCACATCGATTCGGACTTATGAGTTTATGGAATTTTCAACTCTATAACTTGCGCCGAAACGTGTCAAATCAATCCGGAATCACCTCAAATTTTGCAGGTAAGTCCCAAATGACATAACGGAGCTATTCCAACTCTTGAATCTCAATCCAAGTCCGATATCGACAAAGTCAAATTTACCGTCAAAATTTGGAAATCTTTAACCTTTAAGTTTCTAGTTTTTGTCAAATGGCGATAATTCGAGCTAGGCACTTCCAAATTTTATTCCGGGCATACTCTCAAGTCCGAAATCACAATACGGATCCATCGGGACCGTCAGAACACTGATCCAAGTCCGTTTGCTCAAAATGTTGACCGAAGTCAACTTAAATGAGTTTTAAAGAACTATTTCAAATTTTTATCAATTTTTCACATAAAAGCTTTCCGGAAAAATATACGGACTGCGCATGCAAGTCGAGGAATGCTAAATGGTGCTATTCGAGGTCCCAGAGCACAGAATTGAATGTTAAATTTTAAGATGACCTATCAGGTCATCAGATTCTCCTTCTCTAAGAAAATGTTCGTCCTCGCACGGAATTAGAGAAGTACATGGGCTGGTGAAAAGGTGTGGATATTACTCCGCATGTTCGACTCGGACTCCCAGGTAGATGCTTCAACCGGCTGACCTCTCCATTGTACTCTAACTGATGAATAACTCTTAGACCTCAATTGTCAGACCTGCCGGGCTAGAATAGCTACCAACTCCTCCTCATAAGTCAAATCTTTGTCCAATTAGACTGAGCTGTAATCTAAAACATGGGACGGATCACCATGATATTTTCGGAGCATAGACACATGGAACACCGGATGAAATGCTGATAAACTAGGTGGTAGTGCAAGCCTGTAGGCTGTTTCACCCACCCTTTCAATATTTCAAAGGGTCCGATATACCTAGGGCTCAACTTGCTCTTCTTTACGAACCTCATTACACCCTTCATAGGTGAAACTCGGGGTAATACTCTTTCTCCAACCATGAATGCAACATCACAAACTTTACGATCGGCATAAGTCTTTTGCCTAGACTAAGCTGTGCAAAGTCAATCCTGGATAATCTTGACCTTATCCAAGGCATCCTGTACCAAATCGGTACCTAACAACTGAGCCTCTCCCGGTTCAAACTAGCCAACTGGCGAATGACATCGCCTCCCGTATAATGCTTCATATGGAGCCATCTGAATGCTCGATTGGTAGATGTTATAATAGGAAAATTCTGCAAGCGGCAAGAGTCGATCCCAAGAACCTCCGAAATCCATAAAACAAGCGCGAAGCATATCCTCCAATATTTGAATAGTGCACTCGGATTGTCCGTCCATCTGAGGATGAAATGTTGTACTCAACTCAACCCGCATGCCTAACTCACGCTGTACAGCCCGCAAGGTGAACTGCGTACTTTGATGAGAAATGATAGACATGGGCACACCATGAAGGCAGAAAATCTCGCGGATGTAAATCTCCGCTAACCGCTCTGAAGAATAGGTAATGGCTACTAGAATGAATTGTGCTAACTTGGTCAAACTATCCACAATGACCCATACTGTGTCGAACTTTCTCTGAGTCCGTGGAAGCCCAACAAAAAGATCCATAGTGATACACTCCCACTTCCACTCAGGAATTTCTAACTTCCAAAGCAAACCACCGAGTCTCTAATGCTCATACTTGACTTGCTGACAATTCAGACAGCGAGCTACATATGCAACTATATCCTTCTTCATTCTCCTCCACCAATAATGTTGCCACAAATCTTGATAAATTTTGGCGGCACCCGGATGAATAGAATGCCGGGAACTGTGGGCCTCTTCAAGAATTAATTCACGAAGCCCATCCACATTGGGCACACAAATACGACCCTGCATCCGCAGAACTCCATCTTCCCCCATAGCAACCTGCTTGGCACTACCGTGTCGCACCGTGTCCTTAAGGACAAGCAAATGAAGATCATTATACTGTCTCTCTCTGAGGTGCTTATACAAGGAAGACCGAGCGATTGTGCAAAGCTAGAACCCGACTGGCCTCTGAAACATCTAACCTCACGAACTGATTGGCCAAAATTTGAACATCTGCAGCTAGCTCCCTCGCACCAACCGGAATATATGCAAGGCTGCCCATACTCACAGCCTTTCTACTCAAAGCATCGGCCACCACATTGGCCTTTCCGGGGTGATACAAAATGGTGATATCGTAGTCTTTCAATAGTTCCAACCATCTTCTCTGCCTCAAATTGAGATCTTTTCGTTTGAATAGATATTGTAGACTATGATGATCAGTGAATACCTAACATAAGGCACCATAAAGGTACTGCCTCCAAATCTTCAGCGCATGAACAATGGCTGCCAATTCTAAGTCATGAATAGGGTAATTCTTCTCATGAACTTTTAACTACCGCGATGCATATGCAATCACCTTGTCGTCTTGCATTAATACTGCACCAAGCCCAATGCAAGATGCATCACAATACACTGTATAAGATCCTAAACCTGTGGGCAATACCAACACTGGCGCCGTAGTCAAATCAGTATTGAGCTTCTGAAAGCTTAACTCACACTCGTCTAACCATTTGAATGGGGAACCCTTCTGGGTCAATTTGGTCAATGGGGCTGGTATTGATGGAAACCCTTCCACAAATCGACGATAATAACCTGCCAAACCCAGGAAACTCTGAATCTCTGTAGCTGAAGTTGGTCTAGTCCATTTCTGAACTGCCTCAATCCTTTTAGGATCAACTTTTATGCCTTCTTCCGATACAACATGCCCCAAAAAGGCAACCGAGTCTAACCAAAATTCGCATTTTGAAAATTTGGCATATAACTGATTATTCTTCAAAGTCTGAAGCACAATCCGAAGATGCTGCTCATGCTCCTCTTGACTGTTGGAATACATCAAGATATCATCAATAAATATAACCACAAAAGAATCCAAATAGGTCTTGAACACCCGGTTCATCAAATCCATAAATGTTGCTGGGGTATTTATCAGCCCAAATGACATCATTAGGAATTCATAGTGCCCATACCGAGTCGAAAAATCTGTCTTAGGTCATCAGATGCCCTAATCTTTAACTGATGGTAACCAGACCTCAAATCGATTTTTGGAAACACCTTGGCACCCTGAAGCTGATAGAATAAGTCATCAATTCTTAGCAACGGGTACCTGTTCTTGATAGTAACCTTGTTCAAATGCCGATAATCTATACACATCCACATTGAACCATCTTTATTCTTTACAAATAACACTGGTGCACCCCAGAGCGAGACGCTAGGTCTAATAAATCCCTGATCAAGCAAGTCTTGTAACTGCTCCTTCAATTCCTTTAGCTCCGGCGGGGTCATATAGTATGGTGGAATAGAAATGGGCTAGGTGCCCGGAGCCAAGTCAATACAAAAGTCAATATCTCTATCTGGTGGCATCCCCAGCAAACTTGAAGGAAATACATCTAGAAACTCACGAAGAATTGGAACTAAATCCATAGAAGGAACATCTGCACTAGGATCGCGAATATAAGCCAAATAAGCTAGACACCCCTTCTCGACCATACGCTGAGCTTTCACATAAGAGATAACCTTGCTGATAGAAAGGACAGGAGTCCCTTTCCACTCTATTCGAGGTAACCCTGGCATGGCTAAGGTCACCGTCTTGGCGTGATAATCCAGTATAGCGTGATCAGGTGACAGCCAATCCATACCCAAAATAACATCAAAATCTACCATATCGAGAAGTAAAAGATCCACGCTAGTCTCAAGACTCCCAATAGTGACCACACACGAACGATAGACATGATCTACAATGATAGAATCTCCCACCGAGGTGGACACGTGCACAGAAACACTCAGAGAATCATGAGGCACAACCAAATATGAAGCAAAGTAGGAGGACATATAGGAATAAGTAGATCCTGGATCAAATAGAACTGAAGCATCTCTATGGAAAACTGGAATAATACATGTGATCACGGCATCGGATGACTCGGGCTCAGGCCTAGTTGGAAAAGCATAAAATTGGGGTTGGGCCCCACCACTCTAAACTATATCTCTGGGACAGGCCCTAGCTGGCTGGCCTCCACCTCTAACAGTCTGACCTCCACCTCTAACAGTCTGATCTCAACCTCTAGCTACCTGACCCTTGCCCCTAGCTGGCTGGGCGGGCGATAAAGCAACTGGTGTTGGTATGATGGCACGAGAATCCTGCTGAGATCTGTTGATTCACAACCTAGGGCAATGCCTGATGTGACCAATGTTCCCACACTCATAGCGCCCATCCTGCTGCCATGGCTGCTGAAGTTGAAGCTTACCCGAACGGGTTGGATATCTGTTGTAGTGTCTCTAGAGTGGTGGTGCACTGATAGGAGCTGAATGTGCGCTAAATGCTGGCTGCTCGGGGTAAGGCATATAAGGACCATAATACCCTGAAGCACAGTGAGATGCCTGAAGTGCTGAATAAAATTGCCCGCGAGGATGACCCCTACCATAATTACTCCTGCCTCCAGATGAGGCGCCTCTGAAATTACCGGAATGATAGGGCCTCTTATCTGACACTGGCCCTCTCTTTTGAGCACGAACTAACTCGATCAGCCTAGCAATATTCGTAGCCGTCTGGAAGGAAATATCACTCCCTATCTCCTTGGCCATTTGAAGCCTGATAGTATAAGTGAGTCCATCAATGGATCTCCTCACTCTCTCCTTTTCAGTAGGAAGCAAGACGATGGCATGACGTGCTAAGTCCACAAATCGAGTCTCATACTAGGTAACAGTCATACTGCCCTTGTAGAGACGCTCAAACTGTCTGCGGTAATCCTCTCTCAGCGTAATAGGAACAAACTTCTCCAGAAAAGCTATGAGAACTGCTCCCAGGTAAGTGCAGGCGAATCAGCTGGTCTAGTAAATACATAATCTCTCCACAACCTCTTAGCGGAACCAGTCATCTGAAACATAGCAAAATTGACCCCGTTGCTTTCAACTATTCTCATGTTCCGCAGCACCTCATGGCAGCGGTTAAGATAAATCACAATTGGTGTATACTTGTCCCTGTTTGTTTCCTGCGCTCCAAAACTCGCGGTGCGAAACACCAGAACCAGAAATGTCTCCTTGACCAAAAAAAATCTGAAACTCGTCTGAAACTCACCCAAGATACTAGGGACCCGTCCAATTATACCATCCAGTCCCATAACATAATGCGGACCTACTCAAGGTCTCAAATCACGTCAACAACGTCGAAACTACAAATCGCACCTCGATTCGGACTTATAAGTTTATGAAATTTTCAACTGTATAACTCGCGCCGAAACGTGTCAAATCAATCCGGAATCACCTCAAATTTTGCAGGTAGTCCCAAATGATATAACGCTCTATTCCAACTCTTGGAATCTCAATTCGAGTCTGATATCGACAAAGTCAAATTTACGGTCAAACTTTGAAAATCTTTAACCTATAAGTTTATAGTTTTCATCAAATGGTGATAATTCGAGCTAGGGCCTTTCAAATTTGATTCCAGGCATACGCCCAAGTCCCAGATCATGATACGGACCCACCGGGACCATCAGAAAACTAATCTGGGTCCGTTTTCTTAAAACGTTGACCGAAGTCAACTTAAATGAGTTTTAAAGTACTATTTCACATTTTTATTAATTTTTCATATAAAAGCTTTCCGGAAAAATATACGGACTGTGCACGCAAGTCGAGAAATGTTGAATGGTGCTATTCAAGGTTCCGAAGCACAGAATTGAACGTTAAATTTAAAGATGACCTATCAGTTCATCACATCTTAACATTATGATAAGAACGCTCAAGCTAGGACCACGCAATTAAAGTCTACTAGATAAAAAAAAAAAAAAAAATTTAATTAAAAAAATATAAAATGAATGTCTAATGTAGGTAATTTTACTTATAAAAATTAAAGTGAAATTGATATCTTTAAACTAAAAAATAAAGAAATTTCATTGAATGTAATACAAAATATAATTTTAAGAAAACTCAAAAGATTGAAATATAATAATTAAAGAACTTATATATTAATAGCTTAGACTAATTCAAGGTTATATTAAAGTAAAATGTGATATTATTTTGGTTTTAAGTAAGATATTAATGCAAAAAATAATTTAAAATTTTATTGTAGAGAAGAAAATATATAAAGAGAAAACTCATACTTTGAATTAATTCAGAAATAAATAAATTATGTAAAAATTTATAAATATTATTGATATATTTAAATGATAAAAGAGTTTCAAGTAAGAGGATAAAAGTGTAAAATACGTTAAATTTTAAAATAAAAGTTAAAAGGATAATAAGCAAGAAATTAAGTCGATTGATAAGCTAATAAAATATCACATGGCAACATAACAATATTAATTAATTATGAAATAATTATAATCAAAGAAAAAAATATACTTGTGTAAACATGTAGAAGAATAAGATTTATTTGAATTTGAGAAATAATTACATGTCCCGCTTCTTAATTAATATCTAATGACTATATATAATTTTTTATCTAAAAGGTTTATATTTTAAGGTTATTTGTCCATAATTCGAATAACATAAATACTAGTATTATTTAAAGTTTCACTATGCACTACCTTATTTCTTTTAGGTTTTGCCTTGAATTTTTCATCATATTTGGATTTTACCTTTTTTTAAGGAATGGTAAAGATTTTATAGTTGATTTACTTTTTCTAAAAGGAAAATATAAATATCATCCATATTTGTCAAATTCTTTCTTAGAGAAAAAGTTATGAACTTCGATGAATGAAGATTTTTCCTCTCATACAATACAACAACATACATAACGTAATCCGTTAAGGTTTTTTTTTTTTTGTTTTAGCAAATATACCACCAGGCAGGCTGTCTAATGGCATATATATATATATATATATATATATATATATATATATATATAACACAAAAATCAGGATCCAAAGTTTACAATTTGTCCAAGCACATATCAAAAATGTTAATGTAGAGCTAAAGCTAATGAAAAATGAAATGCTAACTATTACAAAAAGTGTCATAGCCAACTCCCCACATACGATGGTGTGTGTATCCACAACCCAAGTACAAAGCCTTAATGTAGAACCTCTAATGCTCTCACCAGGCGCCAAGTTTTGTATTCCAAAGGACGAGGAATATGTGTATCTCCAAACAACACCACCAATTGGAAGTGACCAAGAATCCATGTAGCTTTCCAAATCCGTGAACAACGTAGGTATCCGTTTTGTCTCTCTGGCATAAGATGAATGTAGTCCAGGCCAATAGCAAATCATGTAGAATGAGAATAACCAAAGTGAGGTAGTGCTAGATGTTATATCCTGCAATATCAGACACACACTCGTACTGCCATAACACCTCTAGATTGGACATGTATACATGTCAATACCACTGAATAATGCCATGACATCACAAAACATACTAATTTGAGACATCACATCTTCCAGTAACATTAAGTACCAGCTTTGATCCTTCATATAACCTTGTATACCTGTTGTATTATAATTAGTAAACATACTGCTCCAGTATATACATGTGTGTTGCAGTAGTGCCTGGCAGCAGTAATCTATACATATAGACATGAAGCACCTAAAGGTTGTCACTCCTAGATCCACTGCCCTTGCATACACTAGATCTCCTGCTTCATTTCTCACTCAAAATCCAAGTGAACTAGGACCAGGATTTCCTTTTGAAGCTCCATCAGTATTACACGTATACGATCCTTGATGTGGGAGCTTCCAAGTAATTCTCCTCGTAATCAATATTGGCTTGTAAGCTTCAAAGAACTGGATCATATTTAACAACAACACAGGTATGTGAGATAACCATGGATCCCTAACCCTTGCCAAATAATGCAATGTTTTATTGACTTCATGAATGACTCTATTAGTAGAGACAGTGCCCCCATTCTTGCATGCGTTCCTCTTTTTCCATAACTCCCAAGTAATGATAGCTGGAGCAGCCTGAAACAAAGGTTTCAACTTTGAACAACATTTTGCAGTCCACCAATTCCTTATCACTTGCTTCACTTGAACTAATGGCACATTAATCCATGCAGCTCCCATGAACAGTTTCCACACCCTTGATGCAGTGGGGCTAGTTAAGAATATGTGAGCTAAAGTTTCCTCCTGAGGATGCTGATAATACCAACATCTAGACATGACTATATACCTTTGCCTTCTCCATAAATCATCCGTAGCCAATTTATGTCTCCATAGCCTCCATAAGAAGAAGGATATCTTAATTGGTATTGACCTTCAGTCCACATTTGTTTGAACTCCTGATTAGGATTAGCTCTATGCCTTAGAATTTGCCAAGCACGACTAATAGTAAACTTGCCTGAAGGAGTTGGCGTCCAGTATGGTTTCTCCCAGTAATCCTCACTACCATCATAATGGACATTGTTTTTAATATGGTCAGCAAAATCTTCAGGAAAGCTTTAATAAACCAGTTGCTCATTCCATGACTCTCTTTGCCTCAATTCTGCCACCTCCTGCAAATCCTCATTTATTGGAAACTCTGGAGATAGGACATGATAGAGAGCACCTAGTCTAGTCCAATTTTCATGCCAGATGTTAGTTGTTCCACTCTTCATATCTCATGTTCTACTTCTTCCCTAGCATTCAACATCTGGCTCTACACATGTGAACCCTTTCTGAATTGCACTATAGTAGGTAGGTTCTTTTTGCAATATTTGTTCCACATGAAGTTGGACTAAAAGGATTTGGTAGTCCTAAACCTCCACCAAAGTTTAGCAAATAGAGCCCTGGATACATCATGAAATGATCTAAAGCCTAAACCACCTTCCTCTTTAGGGAGACATAGATTCTGCCATGAAGCTCAATGTCTACTCCTCCCTTCTTCCTTTGTGCTCCAAAAGAAACGTGCAAAGATTTTATGCAAATGCTCTAATATATTATCTAGAGGTTCAAACACTGACAATAAATGAACTAGCATAATTTGCAACACTCTAGTGGTGAGTGTTGCCTTTCCTCCAAAAGACAGTAGTTTTCCTTTCCATGAGTGTAGCTTTGTCTTCACCTTCTTGATAAGGTCATCATAATACTCCTTCCTCCTTCTAGTGTAAGATATAGGGCACCCTAAGTATGTGAAAGGAAATTTACCTCTTGAAAATCATGTAATATCCCCAACTGCCTGAAATAGTACACTTGCAACATTGGCATGCATATAATAAGAACTCTTGTCTTTGTTGATAAGCTGGCCTGTCACTTGCTCATACTTACCCAATACTGCCATGATCTTGCTCAAGGAAGGAGGGTGAGCTGAAGCAAAAATTATGGTATCATCAGCATAAGCCAAGTGGTTTAAGGGATCAAACCACTTTGCCATACCAAATCCAATAAAAGTCTTGTCTTCAAACAACCTATCAAGGACCTAGATAACACCTCAGCTGACAATATAAACAATGCAGGGGACAATGGATCACCTTGCTTCACACCCCTAGTAGACTTGAAAAAACTGAAGATTTCCCATTCACCAACACAGAATACCAGTTATTAGACAACAAGTTCCAAACCATATTGATGAAGTGTTCTGCAAACCCCATTCTCCTAAGTACATGCATCAAATACTTCCAGGAAACCCTATCATAAGCCTTTGTCATATCAAGCTTAATCACAACATTGGCAGGCTTACCTCTTAACCTTATGTCCGTGACTATTTCCTGAGTAAATAATACATTTTCAAATATACTCCTCCCCTTCACAAATCCAGATTGATTAGGAGATATTAAAGAAGGCAAGAACTTTTACAACCTATCATGAAGAACCCTAGATAGCACTTTATTAATGAAGTTGCTCAAACTTATAGGCCTTAAGTCTGAGAAAGTCTGCACTCTTGGCTTCTTTGGCAATAAAATAAGATTAGTATGAGTGATGGACTTTGGCAAAGGTGCCCCTCCGTAAAAGTGAAGTACCATTATTGTGTATGTCATAATATATTACCTCCCAGCAAGCTTAGTAAAACAGTCCAGTGAATCCATCAGAACCACTGGCACTATCTCCACTCAACTCAAATACTGTAGCCTTAACTTATTCTATTGTTGGAAATCTGCATAGCTCCAAGTTCTGCTCCATTGATACCATAGAGGGAACATTCTCCAGCATAGAAAAATCTATAGGCTCCTTCATTAGTGAATTGCCTTTGATAGAAACCAACTATAGCAGTAGTCATCTGTTCTTGATCTTCCAGCCAGTTCTCATCACCATTTTGAATTCTTCTCAATTGTAATTTCTTCCTTTTTCCATTAACATGATTATGGAAGAAACTAGTGTTCCTATCACCCTCAGCAAACCATTTCATCCCAGCTTTTTGCTTCCAATACTACTCCTCCAAACTCAAATATTTTTTCAATTCAGCTTGAGCTTTTTGGAGCACAATCCTATTCTCAATTGTAGGTTCCTCCTCAAACAACATCTCCTTTACTTTCACAATGTCCTCCAAGATAGCCAACTGTTTGAAAATATCACCAAATGTATCCTTGCTCCATTTAGACAATGTTGCCTTCACCTTCTTCAACTTATGCTTAAACATTAAGAAAGGGTCCCCAATGAAATCTGCCTGCCAGTTTTGTCTCACCACATCCATGAAAGAATCACGTTTTGTCCAGAAGTTCAAAAATCTGAAGGGCTTAACAAAGTTAGTAGTCTTCTCTCCACAAGACATAAGCAATGGTGCATGATCTGATCCAATTCTAATCAAATGCTCCACCTCAATGGAAGGAAGCATATTTTGAAATGGTAAGTTCACAAAGATCCTGTCCAGTCCTTTGAAGATACACTCAGCATTAGGCCTCTCATTCCACCATTTAAATGGAGTGCCTTTGTATTCTTGATCAAATAAACCACAAGAGTTTACACAAAATACAAAATCCTCATATTCAAGGGGATGCACTGGTAATCCACCTATCATTTCATCTTCATGTAACACCACATTAAAGTCCCCTCCTACTAGCTAAGGTAGCTCCATATCACTTGCCAAATAATACAAGTTATCCCACAATTTCAATCTCTCCAATGATGAACACTTTGCATACTCAAAGGTCATTACGATATGTTGTCCAATATCATGATAGAAGACCTTTACAGTCACTTGTTGAGCAGTTTCCATCACCAATTCTCATTCTATAACAGCATCAAAGAACAACCATATCTTTCCATTCAAATTTGAAAAAGCAAACTCCATGTTAAGCTTTCTCCTATACCCTTGTATGTGTTCTGCTTTCTAAAAGGGCTCCATTAATGCTATGACAAAGAAATTGTGTTCCCTTTGCATATTGATCACTTTAGGAAAGGCTTGTTATGTATGTACAGACCTTATGTTCCAAATCAATGCCTTGATCATCATTTAGTTTGTGAGGCTGCCCTCCTGGGCATGTTCTTACAGGTTGAAGAAGTTCCTTATTCAGAGTCTGCTTCCTTGTCTTCTTACCTCCCTTTGCACTGGTTCTAGGTGATAAATCAACCTCCCTTGCCACTTGTCTTAAATTTACAGTAGTTGATTCATCATCCCCTTCCTCCTCCAGTTGTTGTTGTTCCATGAAAGCTATACCCACAGGTTCCACATTGTGGGCGACTATGTCATGTAGTGTCTACAAAGGTGACTTCAAAGGTACATTAAGCTGCAGCTGCATAATCTGATAAGTGGCTGAAGCCAAGCCATTGGCGTTGGCTCTAATGCTCCGGGATTCTTTGTAACAATAGCCTGCTCCTCATTGACCTTAGCATTTTGCTCCAAATCTCCTACTGCCTCCTGCATCATTCTGAATTGTAGTTCATAAACATTTCCCATATTAGGGTTCACTGTAGCAGATTTCCCAGACCTTACTGTTTTATTAAGATCAGAGATCTTTTCATCAACTGTTTTTTGATTTGCCCTCACTGTATCATCTAAGACATTAACATCAACTTTGCCAACCTTTTACTTGCCCAAAATCTCTACCGGATCACCACTAGAGTTGTCCAAAACTGAACAGTTTTTCTAGGGTTTACTGTTCCATTGAAGACCTTATTCCATGTTGAAGCTATGATTGATCCTCCAATGTTTCTAGGCTCTTCTTGTGTTCCTGTATCAACTCCAATTGGTTGCATAGGTTGCTAATTATTTGTCTCCTCAGAATCCTCAACCTTAATTTCCTGGGAACTAGAGTTTACTGTAGACAAGATGTCTACATTAGCTGCCTGCTTCTAATGTGCGTTGCCCCTTTGATCATCGACTTCTGTACTTATATTTACCTCTGAATTGTCTTCTAAGTCTTGCACTTCATCACTCCATAATGATCTATCACCTCTAGTTGCCCCAGTTGACTTAGGTGATTCAACAAACGTTGGTGAAGGAACTTCGTGGCAGGAATGATTTAATGTGAATTAAGCACCTCCTTAGAAGTACCAAACCTTTTTTGTACCTAGTCAAATGTACTTTCCTTTATAGCTGCATTCTCAATCCCATTACGAGTAGGATTAGGGCTTTTTATACCTACCTAATTTTCTATTCCATGTTCATCAACCCTAATCCTTGTATTAGTAGGATTAGTGATTCCTTCCTTACCCGCTGATGTAATCCCAGCAACCTTAGGATTGGAGCTGGAATTTTCCTTATTTTTCAGCTGCTCCTTTTCCTAAACCTTCCTAGCTTCAATTGCTTGTTGCTTCTTTTGTTGTGCCTTGCTATTGTCCTCTCCCTTGCCATCAGTGATCCTAAGCGTTGGTTGATCAATTTTCTCCACTTCAAGTGCATCGAATTCGTTCTTTGTTGAGACTGTTTCAGCTTCATCCTTCCCCTTTCCATTGTCAACTTCTTTTTTCCTTTGCAGTGTCAATATTATGACCTCTTTTGTCACATTGATACTTATTCTTCCTTGCTTGCATCCATTCCTGTCTAGCCTGATTTGTAATTGGTTTACCCAAAACTTTACCACTTGATAGCACCTTAGCTGAAGTAGCTGCAGTACCAACAAGATCCTTCTCCTTCACTTTGTCATTGCCTTGATCTTCAAATTTCCTGGGCTCAGGATTGATGACCCAACACTCCATTTCATTATGGCCTTGTTTTTTACAACTTTTGCAATATTTAGGCATATAGTCATACCTAATTTTGATCCACTTAGACTCCTCGAGTCCAGTTTCATCTTTCTCTTCTACAATCTTAATTCTTTGAGGGAATTTCGCAAGTAAGTTCACCTCCACCTTTACCTTACCACAACTAGGTCGTGTGCCATTTTGAGTTGCCAAATCAACATGAAATGGATTACCTACTGTCTTTGCCAAAGAAAACTCAAACTCCTTACAAAAACATTTGGAGGGAGCTCAAGAAAGCTTATCCACGCAATTGCAATAGGTATTTCTTCATTAGGAGTCCACCAAGGGTTCCACTTTGTGCATCGCATCTGCCACATCTCACTTTGGACCTTCAAATAGAAAGCATTTTTGGACAATAAGTGTTCGTAATCTTCAAGCAATGAAAGTCTGATCAACACATGATTATCCTCAATGAATCCTACTAAACACACTCCTTTCAATTCATACTGGATTGTGATCGCTTTAACATAGCTCGTTAAACACTGGTTTGCCATAGGAAAATTTTTCAAGAACTGCCAGCCCTAGCTTTTGTTGAACAATGAATTGCCTCACTTATGCCTTCTTCCATTTAATCACAGACTCACCATGGAGATATTCGACAGTTTTGATGGGTTGCATGGGCGAATTTAATGTATTAGGTTGTAATAGTTGTGCATAGTTTTGGATTGGATTTGTGGGTGTAATGGATGTAGTAGGTTGTGGGGGAGTTGTAGACAATTGGCCAGCCCCATCAGGTGGCTGGCCAGTGGCCAGCGACGCCATGAAAGAGCTCGCGAAGCTTTTCCCCCAGTCTTCGCGAAATCGCCAACTGCCAGAGCTCTTGGACGCGCGCATGGGTTTAGTCCGTTAAGGTTGAAGAGCCATATTTAGGGGTTTTTTTTTCTTTCAATATTTTTTGTAATCTCATTTATATAGTCCTAAAAGATTGTTCATTTCCTTCTATATGAATGAATGTAGATTAATTAACCAAATCACATTATAATATTAACTTTTGATATATTTCACTTTATCGTATTATATATTATTGAAGGTGTTTCAACATTTACTGTTGCCAAAGGTTGCTTTGTCACACCACGGTTTGTTATTTTCGATTCCAACAATTTATACTTTGCTTTGTAGATTAAACAAACAAAGCCTAAACCTGATCAACCTTGTTTAAACCTAACCAACGAGAAAAGACCATGGGAGACGACCGACAAATTGATAACTTTATGTGGCGCTTAGCTAGCTAGAATTTCCAGCCTCCAATTATTTAATTTTTGGTTTTGGTTTAATGTGAGTTTTTTATCCTATAGCTAAGATAATTGTAAGTTTGGAGATTCTTGTTCTTAAGCCTACCTATATCTGAAAGTTTACTCCTCACAATTATATAGTATCATGTCTTACTTGATCCTTTGGAAATAGATGCATGTGTTGGGACTGGTAAAGTTTGAAGGGGTTAGAACGATTTCATTATTATACAAAAACATAATCAAATTTTAGTGCTCTTGAGTCATAACTAGTATCAGTTTAAAAAAATGTAAGTCTTTTAATCAATTATATACATCGTTTAAACAGGTGAGATAATTCAAACCAAAAGCCTAAAATGACTTTCCCTCATAAAAAGGTCGGTCTTGTATGATATGCCTCACAGGGTCTACGTAATTGGAAATCTTATCTAACTTATTTCTTATGAAATACAAATGCACGTAGATTTTTGTTAGAAGCCTATTTCATGCTTGTCTTGAATCTTTTCTTATAGAAAAAACATTATCTACTGAAGTTTACTAAACCTTAACTAAACTTTGTCACCTTTTCGTGATGCAGCTTTTTTTTTTTATCTACGACTCCTTTAGTATATATACTCTATCACTCATAAGATGTGTCACAGTGTCAGAGCTATTCAAACTTCTCAAAAACTTGGTTGAGTTTTGTTCTCTTCCCTTTCTCCAATGCATGGTTGTTAGTATAATATTTTCTTTTTCAAAACAAAGATAAAATTCAATTTTATTTTTACCCACTTTATTCTTAACGAAAAGCTTTTATAGTCACAAAAATATTATAGGCATAAATTTTAAATATTTTATAGCTACATAAATATTATGGCATATTTAAGCCTACAGGCTTCAAAAATCTTGTATTCTTTTGAAACTCTATAGTGAATCATACTATGTCAGATAAATTAAAATGTTTGGAGTAGGATATAAAGCATCACCAAAAAGAAGAAATAATTAACTTAAAGAAGCGCTAGAAATTATCTTAAACAAATTAACGTGTCTCCAATTTATTAACTACAAAGTTTTACAGCAATAACGTTTATACAATCTAGAAATAGTGATAATGTTTCTTGGATACTCCATGAATGCAGAGTTAATATTCACAAAAGAATTACTTAGCCTCTTATCTACACGAGCCAAAAGATAAGCTATTGCAATATCACTCCACAACCATAAGAATTATTGACTGACTCAGCATCCGCCACCGCCACCACCCGCCTCTACCACCGCTACTGCAACACCTCCGTAGTAGTGCCCACCGCGGCCACAACGGCTCTTCTTGCCGTTAGAGGAGTCTCCACAAGCAAAAATGACCATTGATATCATCAAAATAGGCATAACCACCATTCCCACCATTATCATAAGCCCTGAACCCTCAATTGCAGGAGCCACCATCTCCCACACTATATATTAATCGTGCCATATTTCTGTTTAGACTTAAATTAATTAATTCTCTGAAGAAACAATATCTCAACAAGTATATTTAGGCGCCATTAAGCGGCCTTTCGTGATGTTTGGTTGTAGACTTTTCGTATGAGTTGACTATGTGTTGCTTCGTTGACCCTTGATAAATCATTGAATCTGATTATTCTAATGGGGGAAAAAGCCTACTAGCCATGTTCAACAGAGTTGCAAGTTTATCCAAAAGACCGACTTTGATTTGGTCATAGTTTTAAGTTGCGTCTCTAATGTAAGAAGCCTATGAAGTCATGAGACTGCTCATTACGCTTTTGCTTCCTTAAACTTCTTAATCAGTACTACTTTCGCACTTAAATCGTCCAAAAGACCAATTAATTATTTGGTTCTTTAATTTGATTCACTTATTTCCAAGAACATTATGCATACATGACTTCAAATTTGCAAAATCAGTTTTATTCAAACGTGCTTCTTGTTGTTTAGGGAAAATTTTAAATTTCTAAATGAGACAATTCACACTACGAACATTATCCACCAGGGCTAGAGTATTAAGAATAGGTGCAGTCGAATTTTTTAGTTTCTATATTTATATGAAAAAATAATTATATATTAATATATATTAATTATAAATCCAGCAAATGACGAGCTGTAAATTCCACATCAAATTTAGAATTCATAAACGTTAAATTATGGCTTTGTCCACAACCAAAAAAATTGAACCCAAGACCTTCAAAGTTTTATAAAGCTCAAATCTTGGTCGAATGTCCAACCCTCCACCACCAATCTATGGAAGAGCATCTCTTCCTAATAAAAATATTCTAAATAGATCTCCTGGTAACAGTTCTATTTTGGTTCTTCAAGAGCCTAACACCCACTACTGTCAATGGTTTACCACTTTGGATAAGCATTTTATTTTCACCAACCATTCATCCATCTTAATGTGAAAGTAATTTTGAATTTTTATTAATTATGAATATATTGAAGGAATTTTAGTCTTTTCAACATATTGTGCTTATCACTTTATTTATTAGACACACAACAAGATTTATTTTTCACGTCAAAATAGAGTTAGACAAAATTTTACGTATGAACTTAATGACATTTTACTTAGTGGCATCAAATTATGATCACCGGGGGACGAGAATTTGAAGAGAAAAACTTGCATCAAGTCATCTTTTTAAACTTTTAACTATTAAAAAGGTGTTGAATTATTTTACACATTCAATTTAGTGGTAAAAGATTGAAATTGCTATGTGATGAGAATTTGAAAAAATATTATGTTAATGTAAAATGTTTCTACCAATGTTAATCTTGTAATAGAGATACTTGCAAGATGGCTTAATAATCATCATTGTAAATAATTTTCAATAAAAACATATATTAATTTTGTTGTATAAATTCAAACCTCTTATTAAAGGTTGACTCTAAATCATCCGAGAGCTAGCCTTGATATTGATTCCTCTCCTCATGTAACAACAAATTACCCCTCTGCCACTTGTTGTTCCTTTGTGTTGTTATTATGAATTTCAGTTGTTTACAAAATAAATTAAAAATATCAATAATTTTTGTTAACCGATAGTATAGATGGTAGCCCATACACATGAGGATTTTCGTCGTTAATTGCTTCACTATAGACTCCATATATATCTAAAATTGTATAAATCGAATAACTAAAGTTGATTTATAGTAAGAGAATAAAAAAAGGAAAAGATGGCTTACATTCCTAAAATAATTATGCAATAATAGCAGCTTGACGCCTTTTTTAGTCATTATTATCTCTCTCAAATATTGCGTAAAATTGTTTAAGTCTGACTAACCAATGAAAAATATATCTTGCTTCAATGCCAAAAGGAAGTTTAAATTTGCTAAAACTTGCATCTATAACATAATTGTATCTATTTGGAAGTCATTGATTTTCAACAAAAGTTGCAGTTCCGTAAAGGATAAGTTCTTCGATAAGGATTCTTAACATATAACAGCTAATAGAGATGCTAACCAATTACTTGGGAACGTGCATACACAAGTTGACTCCTAACTTTACTGTTCTATCGTTTTAATAATAAAAATCAAAGCAGCATCTCGTTTTTAACTTTCTTTGCCAATCATTTGCAATCTGTGTCATCGAATCAAAGAAAGCTTAAATTATATCTTGAAAATCTATGTTCTTTCCTATTTAATACACTCAATTTGTTCATAGCACCAATTTCATCATGATAATAAAGTGTTATCTCTAATATAACATGTAGCATATAAGCCAAAATGCTAGAAGAATCTCTATAATCACAAAAGAAGATTATGTATGTCCTGGTAGACATCAATTCTGGGAAGGAATCTCTAAGAAAATCTAGGAATAAACAGTTACACAGAAATAAAAAAAATATATATATATATACACACACACACACATTAGTATCTGTGAACGTGCGTTGTCCGTCAATAATAATAAGACGTGATGATTTAAATATTTATTTATGTGAAGGAACAAAAAAATTAATTATTGAGAGAAATTTTATGTATAATAATACAACAATCATCTAAATGCCGAAAAATATTATTACATTAGCATAATACATGAATTTAAAATAAATTGACATCATCAAAACTTATACAAATAATCAATTTGTCATGTTAGTTAGATAATTATGTATTATAGTTTAAAAGTATTTAATGTGATGGTATCCTAACGAACACTTCTTTGTAGACAATATTTTTTTGTGTATGTTTCCTCCTAATGCTTTGGTTGATCTTCCTTAATCAAAACTCTTGTTTTCGATCCTGATATCCCTCTTGGAAGTACAACATACAGTTGTTCATGCAAGAAAATATACCGCGGTAAATATAGTTCAATATTTCGGATGTTTGTCCTTGTGCTTTATTTGTTATATTTGAAAAACATAGGCATACTAAATATTATTTTCGCACAAATTTAAAAGGATATTTCTTAGTTTCGGAAGACGAAAGTTAAATTCAGGATAAGAATATACTTAGAAGCATATTGGCCATTATCATAACTTTTGCACATATGACGTTATTGTCAATACTTCTATATACCATATGTGTGCTACTACATAAGCTATTCGATGTATCTAAGTTTTTCAGTAGCATGACGGACATTTTCTTTTTTTCAAAATTAACCTATATATAACGGAATATCAATTTTAATTTAGTCTATTATATATACGGTAACACTAACATACATAAGAAATAATAAACTTGACAACAAACATGTAAGGTAGAAAGCCATTTAGTATTAAAGTATTTAAGTATTCTCCTTGGTAGTAATTATTGGTATTATTTTCTTCATAGTCAAAAACTGAAAAATGTTTTATTTTTATTATAAAATTTTGCAATCAACCTTTTATTTAGTTGATCAACATATTCATTTCTGCTAGCTAAGATATCTATTTAATTCTATAATGCGATTTGGACAAATTTCATTTTAATCTAATCATAAAAATATTTCTCTTATTAAATGCACTACTATTACCATTGGGATTGATAACCAAATGTTCAAGAAAAACCAAATCATCTTTTATTGGATGCTCTTCTTCGTTTCCGACACGAAGCAAGAAGACACTGGATACTGGATCTGTTCTTACTTTATATTCCTCATCAGCTAAATCTTTTTCACTTGAGGCCAGACGTATAACTTTGGCAAGCTAGATTTTACAGTCTCTGCTTTTGTCGATTTTGGAACTACTGGTAGTACTTGAGAGAAATCACCTCCCAAACCATTAATTTTCCACCAAACGGTTCATTAATAAGAACTCCGGACAATTATTTCGATCATTTGACACTTTACCATAAGTGTTTCATCCCATATTATCAATTTTTCTTTCCTTAAAAATTTAGCATCATTGCTCTTCTTTGATATATTTGTGATGGTTATTTAAGTTGTTTGAAGAGATATATCAAATCTAAAGTGGATGGCCTCATAATAAAATCGTTGTTGGTACAACACTTGCTATTATTGCTAACAGTGTCATGCCTCTTGATTTGATATTGCAACAAATGCATGAGAAAGAAATATTATTTCGATTCCATCGGAGGCATCTATAAAGAATATTCCCGTTATACAAGAGTCGACTCTTAATAAAATAGTCTTGAAAGCTGATTTTCTTAATAGGATTTATTTTGATTACGCTTCTGCAGTCACTTATATAGCATTTTGATTCTTAATAATATACTAACCCTTTTATTTTGTGTTCTAGCGCTCTTTTTATGAAATAAATTTGTAACGAACCGGCCAGTCATTTTGAGTATTACAGCCTCGTTTCCACATTATTGAATATTTTATGCTCAATTGTGATTATGTGATTTATTGGGAAAGTTTCGGAATGAATTGGAACACTTGGTTCCAAGATTTAAGCTGTCACGACCCAAAATTACACCTGTCGTGATGGCGTCTATCTTAATACTAGGCAAGCCGACATCCTTAATAAATCGCCAATCCCTTTAAGTTTGAAAATACCATAAATAAATTTAAGAGACAATTCCCAAACTTTCTGATACAAAATACTATCTCCATACAATACACTTCCAAAACCCGATGTCACCAAGTACATGAGCATCTAAATGACCATACAGTCTGACTGATAAAAACACTATCTAAAAATATAGAACAGTACAAATAACTGAAAGGAAAGAGAGAGTCAAGGCTTGTGGACGCCAAAGCAGCTACCTCGATAGTCTCCAACAGATAAATCTCCAAAATCTAGCAACCGCCGTGTCCGAAAGCACCTGAATCTGCACACGAGGTGCAGGGTGTAGTGTAAGTACAACCAACTCAGTACGTAACAAGACTAACTATTTGACTGAAAGTAGTGAGGAGCATCACGGTACAGTTCCCTTTACAAACAATACAATACAGAGAAATAGGCATACTTCCAAGTTTGACGTTTAAAACCAAAACAGTTAATTCGTATCAAGGTCAATTGAAACAGGATATAGAATCTTACAGAAATTTCATGACAGTGATATATATCAGCTGAAGCACAACAACAATGAAATCAAGTGCACATACTCAGAGTAATAGGCACTCAGTCCTTCCATTCACTCCAACCTCACAGTCACTCATTACTCACAATCGCTCATCTCTCTCAGACACTCATTACTCGCGTTCGGCACTTGCACTCAGTAGGTATTTGCGCTCACTAGGGGTGTACAAACACCGGAGGGGCTCCTTCATCCCAAGCGCTATAACAAGTCAATCATTGCATAAATCAATAAAAAGATGATCCGGCGCGCAGCCCGCTCCCATAAATCCTCACAATCAGGCCCTCCGCCTCACTCAGTCATCAATCTCTCCAGTCTCTCGGGCTCTCAATAATCATGATAATCAGCCCAAACAACGATAATATAATGTGTTAATAAAGAACAATAAAGACTCAGATATAATATGCAATAAAACTGTGACTGAGTGCAAAACAGCAATTTAGCAGATAATTCAACAAGTAACATGACCTCTGTGGGTCCCTACAATGCCAACACATAGCCTAAACATGATTTGCATTTCAGTTCCTATAACACATGGAGAATATACGGATAATATCAGATTATTGATTCGCTCAAATTACACCATAATAATAGTGTAAGCGATCGATGTCAAATATAGTAACCCAACAAGGTTGGGGTCGAATCCCACAGGGAATAGGCGTGAAACTATTGTCTAATTAATGTAATACTTGACTAAGTCGTAATTCTATCAAGTACGTCAAATAGAATAAAGAAGTGTTGACTGTATAAGTAAACGAAAATTGAAAACTAATTTTTTATAGTGTGAATGTGAAAAATATGAATTTAAGAGACCAAGGTTGTATCCCCCTTAATGTAGTAGAATGTTCTTGATATTAATGTTGAATACCTTTCTTGATATGCAAATGATGTTTAATTTACTACCCAATATTTCTCAATATTTGGATAGTGTATCCTCTCTACGATTCTCCCGAATACAAAAGAGTCAATCTTAAGAAAAACCAATTAAGCGCCAAAGCAAAACCTACTTATTCCTAAGCAGTTTTGTTAAACAAGGTTTAAAGCCTTGAGTTTTTGTTATTTACTTCTACCAAAATCTATCTCACTTTTCCAAGATAAAATAGAGTTAATTGGCATTCATTAATGTTTGCAACCACTAACGATTAATTGAAGAACAAGAAATAAATAAATATCAAGCTTCCTTCGAAATCGAATTCAATATCAAGATATCAACAACATTCTACCCATCTAGGGTTCACAACCTCAGCGTTTGTGTTTAGCTACACATGCTGATAATTAAAGAACAATGAAGAGTAATTGATATCATCTTACAAAAATTGAGGGTTTTCGATCACCAAAAGCTTCTAAGAATTCAAAAATAGTCAATGCCGTACTTTGTACTCTAAGTTCTGACAAGAATACCTTCACAAAACCCTATAAAACCTATTTATAGAAGCCCAAAACCCGAGGCGAATATCGGTCAGCTTTGCCCTTGTTGAAATAATGTGGACCGCATTTCTGTCGCAGAACAGAAATGTGGACCGCAAATCATCATCATCCGTCGCAAATCCCACCAGAGAATTTTGCTCCCATCGCATTTTGATTCGTGATTCGCATGTTGATTATGCGATCGCGAATGCGATCGCATTCTTCACACTGATTTTCACTCAGAACTCTGTTCATGTTTGCGATTTCACCAGGCCAATTTGCGGTTCGCATTCCTGTTTAGCGGTCGCATTTGCGACCGCATTCTCGATATGATGATTGGCCTAGAGTTCTTTCCTGAAATGCGATCTGCCTGTGGAATATGCGGTTCGCATTTTCAGTTTGCGACCGCATACTTGTACATATGCGATGCTCTTAACCTCTTTTCTTGTCTTCAGCTAATTTTTTGAACTCTTTTCTGTTCTTCTGAGTCTTGACACTTGTTATTCTGCAAATACACTAAAATTACATAAATATCATGAGAATTAGCAAGTAAAACAAGTTAAAATTTAAGCAAATAGTATAAAAAAGTGCCGAAATTACCCGGCACATCAACACCCCCAACTTAAACTCTTGCTTGTCCTCAAGCAACTCAAATGATACTCTCCTAGTCTAGACTCTACTTAAGAAACATGAAGCAATACTGACCTTGGACGGTGGTTGTTGTTAGTATCTCAAGTATAACTCTTTAAGCTCTGTACCCCCCCTTGAATCATTAATAAGTTCAAAGACAACCAATCAATTAGTGAACTTTGAGCCTCAACAAAGTAACTAAAGGCTACCTTCAGCTGAATACACTTATGCCTTATCCAAAGCTCAACTTACTATCAACCTAGCAGTGTATGTGCCCTCACTGGAAAGAAAGTCCCACTCTCACAATATTTATCATAGCAGTACCAAGGGACCAAAGTGTAAATACACTCACTCTCAGAACAAAATTTGAAGTGTCACCCCATGCCACACCATAGGCTTGCCCTTATTTTAATTCATCGCCTAGTTATAAGAACACTTGGTTGGAGATCACATAAGGACTTTGTAAGCTTATAATGTTGGTTTAAGGAAGTGTAGGATATATATTTAGATACTAGTGGCTACTTCCTCCTTGAACACTAATTACACGCTTCTTTCTTTTAACCTTTTGTTTCTTTTTGACCCCATGACCTCAATGGCCTTACGTTCCCGCATTGGACCCCACTTTGCACACCTCTTTATTTGATTCTCAAGCTCCCTTTTTGCCATTACATAACTCACTTTTTATGACAACACACATACTTTTTTTTTTCTTTTTCTTTCTTTTTTTTGGAGCTTTCATGACCCTTTTTAGGTATGGGTTCCCAGTCTCATTTCACAACCTTGCCCATTTTCATGTTGACCCCCACCCCCAAATTAAAATTTTAGCAATGTTCTCAATGTTCAAGGAGGAACGGGTTCGAAAGAGATCATGTTTTACGAATGGGATAAGTTTGTAATGCGGAGGCCAAGGAAAAGGCTAAAAGGCTCAAATAGGGTACTAGTGGTATTAATTATGCACAGGTAAGCTGAAAAGGCTAGAAAGGTTTCATCAATAATCAGATAAAGCCTAAGATCATTTCTCTAACTTAGTGTACGTATGATAGGCGTTGAAAAACCAACCAGGCAAGTTCTAGATGGCCGCAATGAACACAAGAACTATCAAAACAAGGAGCTCACACACATTGACACACAAACTGTTCGGTTAACATAGTTTGCAGCTTTAGAGTCCACATTTAGTTACTCGAGGCTTTCCTCGTGTACACATACACGATTCTAAGTAGACCTAGAGTTACCGAGTGAGCCTCAAATTCACATAATTGATTTGTTACAAGGGTCTACTCACACAAGTTTACAATACTTGATACTCAATAAATGTACCATCCTGGTCAATATACCTCATATTCATAGGTCCGGTTCTACTATTACACCTTGAAAAAGAACCCAGCAGAAGAAAAAACAAGGGGCTTTTATTGTTAACTATTTAATTATAACAGCCGATATATATAAATCATGAATCATTGCTATATAATGTACAGTTATCAAATGTCACTAAACATGCCCAAAAATAAATCAAATATACAGACAAAACAAGGATATAAGGCCACCACCCCCAACTTAAACACATGCATTGTCCCCAATGCATAAAAAGAAATATAGAGTACAAGGGACTCCCTGGGGCGCACTCGCGCGAAGAGCTGCGGTGGCCTAGATCTCCTTCGGAGCTGTAGGAGGGATGTGGGACTGGTCTGGAGCAGGTGGTGAGGCCACTGAGCTGCTAGATTCTCCCGCTGGTGGACGTGTCCTGGCAGCCCTCTCTGCTAGTGGTTGCTGAATGGCCTTCTCGATGTCTGCCTGCTCTTGTTCCTCCTCTGCAGTTGGCACAACAATTTCTTTGCCCTTTTTCTTAGGAGTTGCACCCTCAACGAACTCTGAACTGGCCTCCTCTGATTCGTCCCTTTCAAATTCTGATGACCGCTCCGACGTCTCGTCATCAGTAGAATCGACCTGGACCGTGGGGGCGGGAGGCTGAGACACTTAAGCAGACGAAGGTGCGATGTCTTCCATTATTGTCGTGAAGTCCAGGCCCAAGTCAGCACGGCCAGCACCCTGATCACCCTCGTTAGGGAGGAGAGATGATATGTCGAACTCCAGATTTTTCATCTTCTGGAGGTCGGTCTTATTGATTGTACTTCCTCCCGCAGTTGGGACAAACCCCTCACCTCACCTCTTTCAATTCTTTCAACCCTAGACTCAAGCTTGTTCAACCTATCTCCGAATGCTAATTGTTGTTGTTGGAGAGCGGTCACTAACGTTTGCATCGGAGTCAAGGCCTGTTTAATCAGTGAGGGCAATGTCTTCAAGAGTTGGTCTACCTTAGAATTTGTGTGATGAGCAATTAGACCGAGTCTTGAAATGGTTGGCAGGTGTGAGACAGATGGGCCAGTGGTGGATGAGGGTGCAGTTTCTTCAGCAACAGTGGAGGTATCAGGATCTTGGGTGGACAGGAGATTCTGGGAGTCAATGTCCTCAATTGGGGTCACTGGCGGGGCAACCGAATCACTTATTTGAGTGATGTCTATATCTCTCGTAGACCTCCCGAGTTTGTCTTGTTGTGGTAGGAAAGGGACATTCACCTCTTGGCAGAGGGTTGTGATCAAACTCGGGAAGGGAAGTGAGGTGGCCCGCTGCGTAGCCCGGATGCCAATTTCATGGAAGATAAGACTCCCCACATCAATTTTTATACCCGTCATTATACATGCAATGAGAAGTGCCTTCTCAATGCTGATATCTGTTTCATTCCTGGAGGGTATTAAATGGGAGGTGACGAAGTTGAGCCAATATTTGGCCTCCCGTGTGAGGTCTTCTTTGTAAATTTTCTTTCCAGGACTGATCCAGGCCGGAGTCCCCTTAGCAATGATGGACGCTATCCATCCACGTTCGTTCTCTCTGTTGGAGTACTTTTCATCGTACTCCGCTGTGCCTGATTCCCAGTCAGGGAAGTAGAGTTCATTGATATGTTTCCTGGCACAAAACACAGCCTTCCCTCGAACGTGGACGATGCAGGTGAATATTCGGGCTATGATACCCTGTTCGTGAAGCTCCATACGACGCATAGAATTCCCGGACCATTGACTCATTATATTCCTTGGGGTCTGTAGTGAAGTACTCCCATTTTCTCGTTTTGATGTTTTCGAGAATATGAGGGTACTGGTCCTGAAGCCCGTTCAAGCTTAACTTTTTCTCCCCCAAGATCCTTCTCTTTGTGAGCGCTTCCCTGAACAAAGATCTTGAACCTTCAACCCCAAAGCGAAGCTGAAGGTCATCACCTCGTTTCCTTCGGGCCTCAGCTACTAAATCAACTTCCAGTACGCAGTCCTCCTCATCAGACTGGGAGGGGTTAGGTACAGTTGGTTCCTTTCTACCCGTTTGGGTGGTGCTGAGGTTTAAGCGGAGGATGGCCGTCTCTTTGCGGAATGCTTTTTGGCTGCCATATCTGCATAAGTGGGAGATGTCAGTGACATTATCAGTATTTGAAAGAAAACAGAACAGGAGAAATGACCAAAAAGTTACATAAATGCGGCGTGGTTTGCGGTTGCATAACCACTATGCGAACCGCAAACACGTCGCATTCTTCTGTTGTGACAAGTAGAGGGCATTATGCGGTGGATTCTGCGAATCGCATAAACACTATGCGAATCGCAAATCCATCGCAGATTGTTGTCGAGCATAAACCTGTTGGATAGACACAAATGCGATCGCAAATTCCTCGCAAAGCGAGATATGCGATCGCATAAGCACCGCATAGTTCACCAGTGCTAACCAAATGTTCTGGCTGTGTTTGCGGTGGCTCTGCGGTTCGCATATTGATTATGCGATCGCAGATTCACCACATATGTTGTCTTCCTCAGACACCTAGGGTTTAGGGATACGGTCAAATTGCGGTCCACATTTTGGTTTTATGGACCGCAAATACCTTCAAATATCCACGTATGTTCATCCCTCAAGCAAGAAAACCCTAGATTTCTATCTTCCATGCCAACTACTTGAACAACTTTATTGAATCCTAACCCTAATCTTGCGAAATAAAGATTGAAGATGGAGCAAAGGATGAAAGTACCTTATGAAGAAGATTGTAGTTCTTAGGACAACGGTGAATCCACTCTTTGAGGGTTAGTGTACTTATACTTTTACTTTTCCGATGAAGTTGGTCGGAGGTCCTTCCTCTGTTTCCGTTTTCTCTTCTCTTTTTGTTTGTTTGTGTCTTATATATATATATATATACACACTTAGATTGAAGGATTTAGAAAAGGAGGAATGCAAACACGTACCTGGCAATTATGCGATTTATTAAGTTCCGCATAATTGAAATGCGAACCGCATAGTAGGAGTTTCCACCGCATTTTTATCAGACTTTTGAGCTGAATTCTCTGTCTCTGTTTGCGGTGAGAATGCGGTTCGCATAACTTAAATGCGAACTGCGAACTGTTGTGCTTCGTCGCATTTATGCCCAATTTATTTGCTCAAGTTTCTGCTTCAGTTTGCGGCACAAATGCGGTTCGCATATCTTAAATGCGATCCCATTTGTGCAGCATTTTTCACCTTGATGTTTTTTTGCAGTTTCAAACACTCCTTTTCAGTTCCTGTATCCTTTCGTCACATTCCTGCATTCTAAAACCCTTTAAATAGCCCTAAGTACAAAATGTGATATTGAATTCTAAATAAATAAAAATACAACACAAACAAAAGCAAATGATACCACACATGGGTTGCCTCCTATGAAACGCTTGATTTAACGTCGCGGCACGACGAGGCTAGGATGCTTCTGCAATCATTCTGTAGTTGGGATTTGATAATCTTTTAGAGCCAGCTGCTCTACCACATGTTTTTCTCCATCTACTCCCAAGTAGTGCTTGATTCTTTGCCCATTAACCTTGAAAGTCCGGAGCCCATCCTCCGATGCTAATTCAACAGAACGGAGAGACATCAACAACTTTAAATGGTCCAGACCATTTGGACTTCAGCTTCCCCGGAAATAATTTGAGTCTTGAATTGAACAGCAACACCAAGTCCCCTGCCTTAAACTCTCTTTCCAAGATCTTTGTATCATGGACGAATTTCATTCGTTCTTTATAAACTGCTGCACTCTCATAAGCATGAAGACGGAATTCCTCCATTTCATTCAACTGTGCCAGCCTTAGAGCTCCGGCCTCCGCCCAGTCCATGTTTAATCTCTTTAAGGCCCACATAGCCTTATGCTCGAGTTATACGGGTAAATAGCACGCCTTTCCAAAAACTAACCAATACGGGAATGTACCGATAGGAGTCTTGTAAGCTGTACGATATGCCCATAGAGCATCATCTAGCTTTCTTGACCAATCGCTCCTATTTGCGTTCACCGTCTTTGATAGAATGCTCTTGATCTCCCTATTGGATACTTCAACTTGACCGCTCGATTGTGGATGATAAGGTGTGGCAACCTTATGCTTAACCCCATACTTGTCGAGGAGACCTTTAAATACTCTGTTATAGAAGTGTGAACCTCCATCGTTGATAATGGCTCTCGGGGTGCCAAACCGGGTGAAAATATTCTTCTTTAGAAATGCGGTCACACTCCGAGCTTCGTTGTTTGGTAAGGCAACAGCTTCTACCCATTTGGATACATAGTCCACAGCCACTAAGATGTATTTTATCCCACATGAGCTTATGAAAGGGCCCATGAAGTCAATACCCCAGACATCGAATAATTCGATTTCCATAACAAAGTTCATAGGCATCTCATGCCTCCTCGAGATTGGGCCCTGTCATTGGCATTGGTCGCAAGACTTCACCAACTGATTAGCATCCTGATAAATAGTCGGCCAGTAATACCCACACTCCAAAATCTTTGCAGCTGTTTTGTTACCCCCATGATAACCCCCAACTGGTGAGTCATGGCACGCTTTCAGAATCTGTAGCATCTCTTCCTCAGGTACGCATCTTCGAATTATGTTATCAGCACAGACACGGAATAAGAATTGTTCTTCCCAATAATAGTTGCGACAATCCCTCAAGAACTTCTTCCGTTGGTATGATTCCAACCCTTCCGGAATAAGATCGCTGACAATGTAGTTGGCGATGTCTGCATACCACGGTGCAAATGAATTTGATACCATCAGTATATATTCATCTGGAAATGAGTCATTTATCTCCAGCTCTTCTCTTTGTCTCCCTGATTCTTCCAGTCTAGATAAGTGATCTGCCACTTGGTTTTGTGTTCCCTTGGGGTCCATAACTTTGAAATCCGAAACTTCGTTGCAGCCAGTAACACCCATCAGATTAGTCGTGGCTTTGCATCTTTCTTCGCCAACAAATAACGGAGAGCATCATGATCTGTATACACAATCACTTTGGAGCCCAATAGATACGCACGGAACTTCTCGAATGCATACACAATAGCTAACAGTTCCTGCTCGGTTATAGCGTAATTCATCTGCGCCCCATTAAGTGTCTTGCTAGCATAGTATATTGGGTGAAGAACTTTATTGTGTCTTTGTCCCAGCATAACTCCAATAGCTACACCGCTAGCATCACACATAAGCTCAAAAGGCAGCGACCAGTCAGGTGTGACAATGATAGGTGCCGTGGTGAGCTTCGTTTTCAGTTCCTCAAAAGCTAAGAGGCATTTTTCATCAAAGACGAACTTGGCATCCTTCTCTAGGAGTTTACACATTGGGTGTGCAATCTTTGAGAAGTCTTTAATGAACCGCCTGTAAAATCCAGCATGCCCCAAAAAGCTACGGACACCTTTTACGGATGTGGGTGGAGGGAGCTTGGAGATGATCTCGATTTTAGCCTTATCCACCTCTATGCCATGCTTGGAGATTTTATGCCCCAAAACAATACCTTCATCCACCATGAAGTGGCATTTCTCCCAATTTAGTACAAGGTTTGTTTCTTCGCATCGCTTTAGCACTTGTTTCAGATTCTTCAAGCATTGCTCAAAAGTTTCCCCGACTACCGAAAAATCATCCATAAAGACCTCAAGGAAATCCTCCACCATATCAGAAAAGATTGACATCATACACCTTTGGAAGGTGGCTGGAGCATTGCATAAGCCGAATGGCATTCGACTGAAAGCAAATGTCCCATATGGGCATGTGAACGTTGTCTTCTCCTGGTCCTCCAAAGCTATATTAATCTGATTATACCCGGAGTATCCGTCGAGGAAGCAATAAAAGGACTTTCCAGCTAGCCGATCAAGCATTTGATCAATAAAAGGCATAGGGAAGTGGTCCTTGCATGTGGCACTATTGAGCTTTCTGTAATCCATGCACACTCGCCATCCAGTTACTGTCCTTGTAGGAATCAGCTCGTTCTTTTCATTCTTGACCACAGTCATGCCTCCTTTCTTTGGCACGCATTGTACCGGGCTCACCCATGAACTATCGGCAATTGGGTAGACTACCCCAGCGTCCAGCCATTTGATTATCTCTTTCTTCACAACTTCCTGCATTGATGGATTCAGACGTCGCTGGTGCTCCACACTCGGTTTTGTCCCATTTTCTAGTTGAATCTTGTGCTCACAAATTCCAGCAGGGATTCCCCGAATGTCTGCAATTGTCCAACCGATGGCTTGTCTGTGTTCCTTCAGCACTTGCAGCAACTGTTCTACCTGCACATCATTCAACAACGAAGAAACAATTACTGGTAAAGTGTTATTCAAGCCAAGAAATTTATACCTCAAATGCGACGGAAGTGGTTTGAGCTCTAATTGAGGTGGTTCGATAATGGATGGCTTTGCAGGAGGTGTAGCTCTATTCTCCAAATCTAGGGACAGTTTTGGTGGAGTATATGAGTAAGAGCCACGTCCTTCTAACGCATTCACCGACTCCATAAAGCCTTCCATATCATTACCATCAAAATTCACCAATATCGCTGCCAGTGCTTCACCTAAGCATTGCTCTTCCATCTTCATCTCAACAGCCTCATCAACTTCATCAACAATACCGATTAGTGAAATGCTCTCATACTCGGTTGGCAACTTCATCCCCTTACTAGCTTGAAAAGTAACTTCCTCGTTGTTCACCCGGAACTTTATTTCATTACGCTCCGAGTCCATAAGAGCTCTTCCAGTAGCTAAGAATGGTCTCCCCAATATAATAGGGATTTCCTTGTCCACAGCACAATCAAGGATCACAAAATCAGCTGGAATGTGAAATTTTCCAACTTTTACAATTACATCATCTACAATACCGACTGGTCTTTTGATTGATCGGTCAGCCATCTGCAACCTCATGCTTGTCGGCCTTGGCATTCCTAACCCAGCTTGTTTGTAGATAGCAAGAGGCATTAGATTAATGCTGGCCCCATTGTCACACAATGCCTTAGCGAAGTCGCGCACTCCAATAGTGCACGGAATAGTAAATGCTCCTGGGTCCTCTTTCTTCTGAATTGGATTTGTAGCTATGATAGAGCTAACCCTGTGAGTCATATTTACCACCTCATTCCTGGTGGTTCTCTTCTTCGTGATCAGATCCTTTAGATACTTGGCAAACCCTGGCATTTCTTGGAAAGCCTCCAAGAAAGGTATATTCACTGATAACTGCTTGAGAATGTCGTAGAACTTCTCAAACTTGTTGTCGTCAACTCTTCTCGCAAGTCTCTGAGGAAATGGAGGAGGGGGTCTAGGAATTGGCGGAAGAACGGTTGATGTTCCTTCTGCCTTATCCTTTATCCCTTCTTGAGTCTCATCTCGGTTTAGCACAACTTCTGGATTTTTGTTTACTTCAGCAACATTATCTTTTTCAACTTCGACCCCTTTTTGAAGTTCTTCAGCATCGACTACTTGCTCATCTCTCCCCTGCAATGTCTTACCACTCCTGGTCGTGATAGCCATAATATGGGAAGTTGGGCCACTTCCACTCCCCTTAGGATTTGCAATCGTGTCGCTAGGAAGTGTTCCCTTCTGCTGTGGATATTGTTCACGAGAAAGATCTCTCATTTGCAATTCCAGCTTTTGAATCGCTGCTGTGTGAGAGCCAACCAATTCAGTCATGTTTTTCATGGAATTATCCGACTTTTCTTGGTTCTGTAATATCCTTTCAAGCATGCTCTCCAATTTGGACTCACTAGAGGATCCCTGATTCGAATACTGACCCTTTCGGAGGAACATAAGGGTTGGAACTTCGGTTTGAAAAATTATTATTGTTGTTCCAGTTTCCTTGGTTAGAGCCACTTTGGTCATTGCGCCATTGATGGTGACCTTGCCCTTGCGGGTTTGGTCTCCATTGATTCTGCGAGCCTTGACCTTGGTAGTTCTGCCTTTGATACCCACCTTGAGAATTATTAACATAATTAGCCTCTTCATAATCATCACCTTGCACCGGTTGCACATTCTCAACTACATTGACTTTCTTCTTCTGGTTTTCCGTGAACAGCTTCGTCAATACATTGACATTTGTGGCAAGTTCTGCAATCACTTGGTCTCGTTCTTGATTTTCCTTGATCAAGTTATTCATATAAGGAGACCCAATTGTAATACCACCTGTTGTATCTTCAGAATGCCAATCTTGATTGTGTTTGCCATTTTATCCAAGATCTGGGTTACTCTAGCGAAGGTTTTATCCATGAAAGATCCAGCAGCAGCATTCTTCACTATTGATTGGTTCATAGGGTCCAAACCCATGTAGAATTTTTCCAGCAAGATGAAATCGGGAAAGCCATGATTTGGAGACCTCACCAAATACAACTTGAAGCGATCCCATGCCTCATGTAGTTGTTCACCAGGTAGTTGCTTAAAGAAGAATATCTTGTCTCTGAGCTCAGATTTCTTGCTTTGTGGAAACCACTTTGATAAGAATGCCCGGACAAGTTCAGGCCAAAACGGATGGAATTCGGAGGAAGATTTTGAAGCCATTTCCTCGCATCTCCAGCTAACGAATACTTAAAGCATCTCAACCTTAATGCATCGTCAGAGACATTGTTTTGCTTGTGCATCGCACAAACACCCAAGAAATTCCTGAGGTGCTGCGTTGGATCGTCATCAGTAGAGTTTCTGAAGAATCCTTCCGCTTTCAGCATCAAAATTAGTCCATGTTCTACCTTGAACGTGGCAGAACCTATAGCCGGAGGTACTATAACGTTTGTATCCTCTATATATTCTTCAATATCAGCAAACGGATTTTCTTCCTGCTCCACCTCCACATCTTCTTCATGGTCCGCCATATCTTCCTGTCTACAACAACCAAAACAAACAGCGTGTAATCAAATGGAATTAGACGTATAGTAAAGTATACACTAATTAGCAATTTCAAAACTGTATTCCCCGGCAACGGCGCCAAAATTTGATTCGCTCAAATTACACCTTAATAATAGTGTAAGCGATCGATGTCAAAT